>JARJLF010000024.1:600000-818947 GCA_029378395.1 Mycena leptocephala
CATGCATCGTGCACGACTACTTACGTCCGTCTTACAGGCACTTACCCAGCTCCAGCAGGCACTCATCGACACCCGCACGCGATTGTCCCTCGAGCGTACGTACAGTGCATCCGTTCCACGGATTCCCGGCGTGGAACGGCTGACCCACCTCCTCGAAACTTATTTTGATGTTTCCAGAGTCAAGATTCTCCTCGTCTCGACGAAGCGCAACCGTGGGAGTGGTGAGTCATAATTCCTTCTTCTTTCATGCGTATCTAGCGGGCAGACCGAGGAAATGCAACCAACAACAATTCGGACCCGCTCACACTCGAGCTTGGCATCATGTTCAGCATTGAGCTAATCCTGTCAGCCGACGTGGAGGACGCAGAGCCTCCGCGCTCCGCTCTAGAAGCACAGCAGTGGGCGCCGCCGCCCGCTCCGGGCCCGACGCTGCGCGACCGGATCGAACGCCGGGAGCGTGAAGCGGGGCTGCGCTGCTCCGACCCTTCATGCGGGATCGGCCCGTCGGACGAGGAGCCGTTTGTCGAGGTGCCCCAGGAGGCACACCGCCTCGTCGGACCGCTCGACGACGGCGGCTGGGCCGCCTGTGCCCACACATTTCATCCCGCATGCTTGGTGTCGGCTCAGCACGCACGGGAGTCGGTATTCTCGGCGAGCGGAGTAGAGGACGACGCCACGGTGAAGGTCGTGTGCGGCTTATGCACCACGGGAGCGTCAACGGGCGTGAGCGGCAGGAGAGAGATTTGAGTTGAGTTGAGTTGAATTTCTATGTTACATACGCTATATCTGGCCCCTATATATTCGGAAGGAATAGGACGCAGAGCCTCAAGGTGCCGAAGCTTGGTGATGTAAAGGACAACAAGAGCGTGCCGGGGCGGACACTTCATCCGGATGTTGATTCCCAGTCTCAGTGATTCAAACTCCCTACCATGACCAACATGTCTGAGGCTTTTTACAGCTAATGTCAGTATTGAGAGTGTGATTGAAAAATTTCCGTTTGGGATGTCATCTAAGAATTCCTCGGATCTCGGTCAGTTTCGATCGGACAAGATGTGTCGGCGGTACGCTCCGGCGGTGAGGATTCTGCAAGAGCATGATGTGATTGGATAGTCGGGAGATTACGAAGATGTGAAATAGCTTGCAAACATCGGAAGAGAGTCGTAGCGCAAGCTAGAAGGCATACACGTCGTGTACGTGAGTGCGTTATTGTGGGTTCAGCGAGATTCAGTAGGGAATTCAGAAACATACCTCAAAAACAAATGCCGAACGAACGTGAAAGAAGTCACTGTGGTATACGGAAATGGTAGGGTTTGTTCATGCCTTTATCGAGCGCAGTTCAGGCCTGAAATAGGTGAATTTCACGGTCAAAAAATGAATTGTGAGAGTGGGCGAAATCTTTCACGTACAATATGTCCGTTTTCGCCATGCTATTTCACCCTGTATTTGCGTGAATTTCACCCGTTTACATAATCGCCTTGTTTTGTCGCGCAATGCTCAGAAAACACTTGGATTTCACTCTCAAGTTGGATGAAAGTCGCTTATAATTTTAGAGAAATGGACAATAGAAATGTCAAAATAGATGTGTATTCAGGTCAAACGATAATAAGGTACTGTATCTTTCCCTTCAAATCGGTAGTCACGCGTCACGCACCCCTCTAGGTATGGCAACAAATAACTAATCCACATGTTGGACCGCGTGGATACAAAATGGACCGCATGTCCGAACGCTTGGATTTTCAACACTGAACAGAGCTGGACAAACCTCGACAGAGGCAAAAAGAATGTTTCTAGCCAGCTAGCCACAGATGTCTGTTGGTCTATGTGTAGGAGACCTAGCCTGCGGCTGAGTTTAGGGGGCAACCTGAAGTGTGGCCTCTTCTTGCTCCATTGCCGCAAGGCAGTCCATATACGGTATACAATGATAAATGTGCATTCTGACTTCGAAACTCCGTGATGAAGACACGGGTCCTACAGCTCGTTATTATATGCAAACAGCTGCAACACGTGACAAATATGTTGAGGATCTCGTCACCGCACTTGTAATGGACAATGCAACCATCGGCAATGCAAGGGACAGGGTATCAAATTCCCCACCTCTGATGTGCGATGTGTGCCGCACATTATTCATTTGTCTGCGCTGACCAAAGCAGCGCTGTGCAGGAGATGAAACACAGAAGAATCCAGACCGTGGGGAGCGACGCCATGCTTTAAAACGTGTGGCCCTATTGCCATTAGATTTTGAAAGGCATGGCTTGAGGATAGTAAGGACGAGAAGTCAGAGCGAAGGTGACGGGGGAAGCAAAAATTATGAGAATCAGGGTTTGCCAATGAAATTGACAATACCTGCGCAAGTGATGATTAAAATAATGGTGCGGCAGTATGCTTGTACTATTTCGAACTTTCTTTTTCTTCTTATTGTCTGGAGGAGCTGGCATGTTCGCCAACTCATTGGATGTAAGTTCCATTCTCTGCGTCTTCACTAAACTCACCCACTCTACTCTCGGACTGAAATCAACCATCATGTGATCTTTATCAACCTGAGGCACTCCGTCTTCAGCGGGTCCTCAAGCTTCTTCTGAGGCTTGTTAGAAGACACAGGAGACGCGCCAGATGGGTCTGCTTGCGCGCACTTGCGTGCTGACACACGACGCGCACCGGCAACGTCCGAGCCACCTTCGGGAACCGTCGCAGTAGATGCGAGCAACTCGGAGGATGCGGGTGTCAGAAACGCCGCGGTTGTGTCTAGTACGGTCACGTTCGATGTGGTGGCACCAACACCGGCTCTAGGTGCACGAACACGACCTGAGGAACTGGACTAACACAACGTAAGCATCAAGCCTCATCGTCGTGAACAGATCCCGCCTTACCTTCGCCTCGGCCTAGGCCAATTTGAGCTTGCCTTCAAGGTCTACATACCACAGTGGCTTCAAGGGAGAACTTAGTACCGGAAATCAAATTGTGGCTGTGGAATCCCCACCGGTGCCAATGATGCGGATGCCAATAATGCCCCCCCGAACGCCGGCTCCAACGCTACCGGCTGCCAAACGAGCGGCGGGCCCTACCCTTCCAACCCCTCCTCGAGTAACGGCACCGGCGGGGGCGTCGTCTCACCGACCTTGTCCCTGTCGCCTGCAAACGTAAACACAAACGGCATGCAGATGGGGTTCCCTGTGGGCTCCGTTGATGGGAATGGGGTGCCGATGCCGATGCCGATGATAAATGTGAACCGGTTCGTGGGGAATGGGTTCCCTGGCACGGGGATGAATGAGTTCGTCCCTGCTGCAAACGGGGGAATAAATGGCATGGCTGGAGAGATGGGAAGGATGAACGCGCCGGCTTACCCAAAGGAGTATAGCATATTTGTGGGTGATTTGGCGCCGGAGACGTCGAATAGTGATTTGTTCGCTGTGAGTGGGCTATTTCTCTCTCGATATTTCGTGTACCTACCCACACTTTGCCACCACCGAATCGCTCCCTCTCCCTCCCTCCCCTTGTTCATCCTCTCCTCACTCCGTCCTCCTTGACTCGCTCACTCTGCTCTCCCTACGCTCCGCTCCCTTTCTTCCGTCTCTCCCTCACCCTCTCTTATGTCATCTCTCCTCACCTTCTCATCTCTCTATCCTTGCTCGTCCTTCTACTAACACTCCCACCAAGGTATTCCACAACCCCCTGCTCGGCCTACGCAACGACCGCATTCCCAAGTTCATTCGGCCCTTTGCGAGTTGCAATAGGGCGAAGATTATGTTTGATCCCGTGACGGGCGTTAGTAGGGGATATGGGTTTGGTGGTCGGCAACGCTGCCGGAAATCAGTGATGGGAAAACTGGTATTGCCGCATTTAGAAATTGTCCCCCTATCCAAGGTCACTTTTGCTCAGAACACTGTTTCTTGTACTCAGAATATCCTCAATTACCATTCAAATGTTAAATACCTTCGTAAATTCTCGTTTGAGACACAATTTGGTGGGTGAAAGTCATCAGATATGAGACACAACATATGTGCCCTCCGCCGATCCCCCCAGTAATACAGGCCTGTAATGGGAGCTATGTTCCCGGATTTTCTGCAAGATAATTGCTATACATCCTTTAGAATGAAATGATTTTTGCTGATTTTTCATATCTTCCCCTACATCCTAGATATAAAAGCCTTTGTGCTCGTAACTGACTGTTTGAGATACTTCCGAACCGCATATCAAAAATCCGCAACAGTCATTTGAACTAGTAATGGCATGCCATTATTTGACCCAGCCAAAAGTTTCTGTAAAAGTGCCTGTACATTGCGGAAATGGGCCCTACCCCTCGGCACGCTTGGGTCGGAGTTTGAAATTAGCCGTGCGTTGCCGACCACCAATGGGTTCGTTCGGTAGGCGTTCCTTCTTCTGTCACTGGGGGCCACCGCTCACCATGTCTTTTCGACAGATTCAGCGACGAGGCGGACCAGCAGCGCGCGTTGATCGAGATGCACGGGCTTTGCTGCCTTTCACGGCCGAGTAGGTCTTTCTCATTTTCTACAAAGGATAGGTGAGACCATGAGACTGACCTATCACGTAGTGCGCATCTCCCCCGCGACCGCCAAGGCCAAGCCCCCGCAGCCTGGCCTCAACGGCGGTGCCCCACTGGCACTTCCCGCATCTACGTCTGCCCCGAGCTACCCTAGCTTTTCCACCGCCGCCTCGGCTCTCCCTACGTCTATGGTGCTGCACCCATCCCAGCAACAGGCACCAAGCATGAACACGTCCTATCCCGAGCAAGAACAGGGGGAGGTGGCTACGACTTACCCACCTGGCGGCAGCGTCGACAGGACGCAGAAGTACTTTGCGTCGCAACAGCAACAGCAGCAGGCCATTAATATAGTCCAAGAGTAAGGTCAAGGTCATACCGCACGTGCGATACTGGGGAGTTTGATAGGGTTTAATGGGGAGCAATTGACGAGCACGGATCCGTATAATACGACGGTGTTTGTGGGGGGGACTGAGTCCGCTTGTTGGGGAGGAGACGTTGAGGACTTTCTTTGTGCCGTTTGGGGAGATTCATTACGTGTGTGTTCCTTTCTTTCCTTCCTTATTCGGACTAGGTGCTAATGTACCATGTTTTGCAGGTCAAGGTGCCCGCGGGGAAGCACTGCGGCTTCGTGCAGCTTGTGAAGAAGGCCGATGCGGAGCGGGCGATTGAGAAGATGCAGGGGTTCCTGTCGGCGGGAGCAGGATCCGTCCGAGCTGGGGGAGGAGTCAGTGTGAGTTTTTTCCTGTCATTTCTCTCCATCCTCACATCCGGCCCCGCACAGACAAAGCTGCACAAGTCGCTGCACAAGCCGCCCAGGCCGCCGCGCTTCAGTCTGCCGCCGCCAACGCCCCGCCACAGCCCCCGTCGCAGTCCGTCTCCGTCTCCGTTGTCATCCCACAAGCGCAAGCCGCGGCCGTCAGCGCTGGCGCCAACGTCAATATCAACGCGAACCCGAACGGCACCGCGATGATGCAGGGTCTGACGCAGGAGCAGGCGATGATGCTCCTGCACGAGGTTCGGGATGCCGGGATACACGCCGTTCCCCGTACCGCTGGGTGTACCGAATGCGTATTATGCTGCCCCGCCGAACGGCTATGTTGCGCCAGCCCCGACGAACGCGAACGCCAATGTCAATACGACTGGCTGCTATGTCCCCCCGCCCAGCGCCAGCATTCCTAGCAATAGCAACGGCGGCAATAACGGCACCAGCGTGGAGCCGTACCGCAATAGCTTCCACCCTTCGTCGCCCAGCAATCTCGCCGAGGCGTACGCTGTCAACCCCAATGCTAGCGCGCCGCAGCCGCAATTCACGAACGGGTCTCCGTCGCGCCGCACCCTGAGGCTCTCATCCTGGTACCCTCAACCGGCCCCGAATCCATCAGGAAAAATTCAGGTGAGTACAGAGCTCTATGTAGCTGAGATAGCTCCTGTAGTGCTGTCGTTACCCCCCTAAATTATAGCGCTACGTAGTTCACTGCCAAGACTCTGTAGAACAAAAATAGCTCTCTGTAGTCAAGGGCCTTGTCTACATAGTCTCGTAGCGCCATAGACTTGTAGTCTACTAGCTCCAAGTAGTACAAGGTAGCTCTTTACTGGTATTCAGATACTGGTATCCAGTCACGGTTGCGGAAATAACAATGATATATTAGCCTCTGCTGCGTTGTCGAACCTAGATAGCGCAACGGCAGACCGCAAAAGCGGCCCCCAATATATTTGGTGACGAGCGCGTGGGCCAAGTACAATAAAAATAGTGTAGGTACTTCTCGAAATAATTGTCTGTTCCAAAAAACTTGAAGGAAAAAGGAGTGGTGGGTGGGTGAAAGGAAAATGTGCGAGCAGAGCTCGAGGATGGAGCGAGGCGCATAGTCGGTAAAATGCCCATATATATATACATAGGTATCGGGGCCGGAAACCGAGTTGTCCCCTCCTGGCACAGCCTCCGCTACGACTGTAGCACCGCATCAGGAGCTCGGCATCGAAGCCCGACAAGGCCGGCAATCCAGCACTGAGTGCCTCCCAACACAGCCTCCCCCAAAACAATAGCACCATGTCAGGAGATCGGTGCCGGGCTACCGGAAAGTGATCGCGGGGGCGAGCGGAGCTCGAAAGGTGAACGGCAGCGAGCGGAGCTCGAAACGTGAAGGGGGAGCGGAGTTCGAGCAGAGGTCGGATCGGCGGTGCCGAGATTCGAATGGAAAACGGTTCGTCGAGCGCAGAGGCCTCCGAAAAAGCTCCTTACCCTTGGAACCCGCTTTTACTCCAAGTTATACGATCATGGATACACGCTCAAATGTTCTCTTCTCCCTCCTACCCCTCAACATTCGAAGAAAGCCGCAATGCAGCGTAACCAGAGGGATCTGATAGTACATTAGACAGGAGGGAATAAAAATAAAAACAGAACACACAGGTGACCCCGCGAAGAACGACGACAACCCGTAACGGTTGCTGGAGAACGCATATGGGAGTAGGATATGAGAATAGGAAAACAGAAAAATATGATTAGTTCACATACCTTGCGCACAATAACCAGCGACGAGGAATGAAGGCTTGAGAATTTGAGTCTTGAAACAAACAGAATGAGCGTAGAGACTGCAATGGAGGGAAAACATGTGGAAAACATTACCTCAGTCTTGACGGGAGACAAGGAGGGACTCCAGCGATGGCAATTGATGCACGATGCCACATGCGGTGATACTGTACAGGGTGGAATTGGTACTGAGTATATGCAACCGGAAAGCGATGGGGCCGTGAGTGAGAAGGCACGGGTCCGTGAGTGTTGCATTGCCAAGCCGTTGGGAGTGCGAGAGCAGGCTTGAGAGAGCAGCTTGAGAGCAGGGTTTGCGAAAGCGTTGAGGAATAAACTTGAAGGTTTTAAAGGAGTATCCAACTTGCTGGCATTGAAGCATATAATGGAACGAAGGATTGGTGGTGCTGGTTAGCGCAAATGAGGGGGGAAGGCTCGCGGACTGCGGAGCGCCTGGCCAAACTGGGTCTGGCGTCGCCGGGAGAGGAGGGAAAGGTGCCGGTAGTGCTTGAGCTTGGGGATGGGTGCTTGAGAGGATGTACTCCTCTGAGGGGGCGCAGTCCTCGACTGCAGCATCGGGGGGACGGCGACGAGATGGGGGGAGAGAGCAAGATCAACCAACTTCCATCAATCACGCGATCTGTGGCACATCCGTGATTGATCGGAGTACATCGGCAATGGACTTAGAATCTTTGCTGATCGTTCTTCTTTCGCTTCTTAGTTGACCGTTATACAAATCACGACGCCTGCATCTCCGATTAAACCCACCTTCATTGTCACACAAAATCCCAACATCCCATCTGTGATTCAATGAAGCCTGCTGATAAAGTAACGAACTGGACTCAAGTCCGATAACAGACATGAAAGCGAGGTTTTTGAGATGCACCGCGTCTGGGCAATTCTTTTACTTTCAATAATAATTCAGTGGGTAAAGACTTTTGTTGTGAAGATACCTGTAGTCCGCTATAGTTTTAGCACTTGGAGATATAGGACTACATGTCGATGGCGGGCATCAATGATGTGCTACATATTGATGGCCTCGTGCTACGGCGACTACGGCGGCTACATGTGCTATATAACATACCCCTTCTGCCACAGCGAGCTATGCCTTACAACATATTTAACCGGGGAACTAATTCCCAGACAGTTTTTCCTGATGTCAACTCCGGCCGCGGCAGGGCCAGGGTCAACACCACCAGCAACCGCAGCACCAGCAGGAGATCGTAGCAGCGACTGGTACGTGGGCGTGCAGTATGGGCCACCTGGAGGGCTGCCGCACCCGAGGTCCCGAGCAAGGCGTACGCGCCGGGCTTCTTCCCTGTGCAGCAGACGCCGGTCGGCGTTAGTGCTGGCGTGGATGGCGGAAGGAAGATGTCAGGGTCGGGGAGCCCGACGCCCAGGTATGGCGGGGGGTTCGCGGGGAGCCAGCCCGCGTTCCAGAATAATCGCTATCAGAGCAACCAGCACCGGCCGGCTACGCAGCCGATTTCGCACCCGAACTCCGGGTCGGCGCGCGGTGCCGGCGGCGGCCAGAAGGACAGCAGAGTGGGCGGCAAGGAGTTTGACGTGTTTCATGATGGGACTCTGGCGAGTTTGGATCTGGACCGCGAGAGGGAGAGGGAGTTTATGATGGGGACCCCCCATGGAGCCCGACGATTGGAGAGCGTGAGCAAGCCTGAGAGCACGGGCAACAGGGGGAGCGTGCAGTTTCGGATGACTATGGGGAGGACGCCCTCTTCATGAGCGGCCTCGCTTCTAGTCGCTTGTGCTTTTTTTTTTTTTGCTTGATGTGTTTTTCAGCTGTTACATGCATCGGTGGATGGATGGATGGAAGGCTCTGGTCTTATTGTCTCGTCGTTGTCCCTCTCCCGCTCTTGTCGGCTTGTCGTCTCGCCGCAAGGAAACCCCCGACCATCTCCTCCTCCCACCCGGTGCGCAACTCCCCCTCTTCCTCTCCTCCGAAAGACCGAATCGAGCCTAGAATGAAACGACAAACGAATCATCTTCCTTCGACTTCGAATCACCACTCCATCCTTCCTCTTCTCTCCGCCTCCAATCTCGTCCCGCTATGAAATCCAATTCGACAAAAAATAAATCCTCTCACGATATTTTCCTTCGCAACTTCTTTTCACTCTTCGTTTCTGTTTCTGTTTTTCCGAACTATCCATCCTCGCTACCTCCGCACAGTCTACGCACAGTCTATCCATCCTGTTTTGCCAGCTCTCTACTCTCTACGACTCTCTTTTCCTTTCTTACAAGTTACAAGTTTACGACGATAATTACGCCTTTGGTTTTCGCGCACAGCTAGCTATGCACAGTATCTTTAGTAGTGGGTCCTGAAGGGCCTTAACGTTTCCAGGCAGCCCGCCAAATACCCCGCTGGTAGGTGGTTCACTTTCAAGCTTTCAAGGTTCGGAGATTTTGGATTTTTGTGCTCCTATGAGTCACGACGTTGAGCAATGCCGAGTGAATGCCGTGTTGGGCTAGGAGAGTTTAACTTCCTCAGCCAGCACAGGGAATGCAAAATAAATTGTTCTGAACAGATAGTCTTGCTTAGAATTCGAAGGGCTATCTAGGAAAAATGTGCATTTGAAAATCTAGTTTATTCTAGTCCAATGGCGGCCTAAAGTTAAAATCAAAGATTGTGTGGTCGCAATTTGAGTGGCAGCTAGGAGAGCTCATAGGACTGTGAATGTGCCGACGTACATTCTTGTGCTGACTGGAAGACTTTTCTATGAACCACTGCAACTGCAAAACAAATGGCGTGGTGGAAGACACCTCCTGTACATCTACCAGGTACACTTCCTCGAAAAACTCTGCGGATCCTACAAGGGTTCCACACCACTAACCTTTATTAGTAAGCAAAGTTGGGCAGCAGATTATCTGTAGGGATTTTTGGCGTTCATCTTGCATGATTCCCTGAGGACACAGAAGCCAAGGCAAGGGTGGGTTACAAATGGATGAGGTAGGTACAGAATAATGTCTACTTTATATACCTTGAAACTCGCTGAGTAATGTTTCTCGGGCGCATCAGTCAGCCCGAGTGCTGACCGACCCCCGTTCCCACGGTTGGCCGAGCTCCGATGCTCGCTCAGCCGCCCGGGATTCCAACATTATCTTGTGTCTAGTGACTGGTAAGAGCGCAATAGTTCCTCCTACGTAAACCCTGAAATGTGCTTTCACGCAGTCCCCGATGCCCTCTATGCCTCTATCTTCATGCAAATGGTCGTCTCCGAGGAATTAAAACATAGTCCATGAACGTACGCCGAGACTTGGGTTGAATCGCACCGCTGGGAAGTGAACTTTTGTCTACCACCCGCTGGTGCCCCTTGTAGACATTTGTGAGACGCTGACGTTTCAAGGCGCGGATGGGGCACCCAGAATCCGGCTGTGTGGTTGGTGGCCGCTTCGCTGGCGTGGCTGGCTTCGGCGTGGTTCGCTTTGCCGGCCGTTTCACCACGATTCGCGACGAATTGCTGGGACTCGCGTTTTCGGTATACCCGTCCTTCAGTGGTATCAGTCTCCCCGCCCACGCTCGCTGAGAAACAGAACAAATGAAGTGCATCTACTGACCTGAACTAGAAGTATCACCTCCATCTCCTCTTCCACGTCTGCGAGTGGTGCAAGCTGTTGGCTACTCGATGCGTCGTCAGTGCTGGAGGTAGCTTCTTCCTCGTTGGACAGCGGCGCAGGCTGCCGTCACATTAGTCATGGTAAACAAGATATGATCGTTCATACTCTCAGATGGCCGCCACATTTTGACTTATCAGAAACTGTCAGGAAGTCACTGGAATCAGGGGGAAAAGCTAGACTTTTTCCGTGGGAAGCGCTCCGTCCTCCTCCTCTTGATCGAAATCGAAGAAATCCGGGCTGCTCTTGACGGCAACTAACAGGGATTAAATGATCTCGGATTCACATCGAAATGAGTGTTTTCATTGGCACCTGCTACCCGAGCCTTATGGGCAATGGTTTTACTGGAGGTCATCTTTTGAGTTATCTCGGTTGGGAAAGGTTTGGCATTGGTCTCCTCCATCACTTGCCAGTGGGCAAAGAACAACTTGGAAGGGGAAACAAGGTCGGAGGTTGGTCGAGGTGAAAGACAAAGGAATTGATGCCAACATGTGTTTCGCCGGCCTCACTCCGCAAATTGATCACCTGACCACAACATCGCTTTTCACCATCCTGGTAGGTAGGTGGGTACGATTACACGGCACGAGGAACGTCGGTTTGAGGAAATATCCCGGTGTATTACAGGCTATTTATGTACACCATTGTCCCTTACCTCTAGGGCTCCAGCAATAAACCACGCAAATCTACGCAATAAACTATGCAAGATTTTGCAATAAATGAGGGCGGGGGAGCGGCAGTGCAGCCAGACTTGCGTGCAGATTTCTCAGTGCAAGGTAAACTCTGTGGTATTTTATTGGCCATATTCCAGTTTCGGAGAAGAGAACTGCCCGTAGGCTTCGGGAGCCAACACTGAGCATGCGTCTCAGAAAACGGAGTTGTACCCGCTCCAACAGCTTGAGATTCTTGAGGTCAATGTGTAGACAAACATCGCATCCAGACGTGAGATACGGATCCACTCGAGCCATATATAGAGTTTTGGCATCCCACGCGGGTAAGTGCCCAACAAAGCGGTCCAGTCCCAGGATAACGTTGGCAACTGTGGTTGCCTTTCTAGCTTTAATTTTGTAATGCTCCCTCCATAAGAATTTCGTCCCCGTTTCGAGCCAGATGCCAAAGTAGCAGGCCTTCTGTACTTGCTTGATGACCCTCCCACCCAAATGAAACATTGGGTAGGCTTTCTGCCGTGGTCCAAATATTTGATATAGACATTTGGCAATTGAGGTTTCACACCATTATTGTTTGACTACACTTGAGCTCCATTAAGGTGAGTTTGAAAACCCGACGGTGCCCCTGATGCGGTGAGAATGTCGTCTGCATGTTCAACATGACAGATGGGGACACCGTTGAGCTCGATATCTTCCGGGTGGTGCGCGAGAATGAAGTCGGACATAAATAAGTTCCAAAGGTGCGGCGAGCCGGGATCGCCGGTCAAAATTCCCAGAAGCGACCTGAAGGCAGGCGCAAATTGACCGTCGAGTCGAACTAAGTAGCAGATTCGATTATAAAGAATTTTCAACCATTCAATAATAGGGCCCGAGATGCCCATGTTTGCCAATTTAACCCACAGGTTGACCTGTCAGTCCCCGGGAACGCGTTCTTGAGGTCGAGGTAGGCAACATATAACGGTTTATTCAGTGATTCTGCTTTATCAATGAGGCACAGGAGCACGAGGACGTTGTCATTTGTGCGAAGTCCATCTTGGAATCCATTCTGGGTGGGTGGGATTGCCCCAATATCTTGGGAGCCTTCGCGAATTCTTCGGTCAATTATCAACGTCAACATTTTGAGCATGCAGCATTCGAGTGCTATTAATCGGTAGCTTGAGGGATCCGTGGCGTCCTTGTCCTTTTTGAGAATGCCAATCAATAGTGACATCAACCAGAACCACGGCATGTCCTGATTTTTTAGGCAGTAGAGAAAGAATTCTAGAAGCTTTTCATTGGGGATATCCAAGCAGTCTTCATAAGAGAAGCCATACACCCATAGCTGTGTCGAGCCCGTGAGCTTTTATGTGCCTTTTCATGGCTTCAATCTCTTCGACGGTTATGTCGCGAGTATACGATAGTCTGGGGGATTGATCCGGGGGTGGCCGCAGTTCCTTGGCCATTCTTGCGTTAAAAGCGAGCTGATCCGAGTTGAAAGTAGTCGGCGGCACTTTTGGATAGTTCAATCGAGCCTCAAAGTCTGCCGAGAGTTGAGTCACAGTAACTTTAGCTTTTTTAGGTCGTGGGTCAGTGCGCTTGCGAACAAAGTCCCAAAACTCTTTTGGGTTTTTGCAATCCAGGAGCTCGGTTCGAAGGCGAAGTTGCAAGGTGTGAACCTTGGCGCGACCTCTGTGGCTCTGGCCTCTGTCTTCCTCAGGAATATCTTCTCCGGTTGTCCATGGCTTAGGCTTGACTGCGGAAGTTTCCTCCAAGGTAGTGGTCACTTTCTGTCTCCCGGTGTTCGTACTTGCGTGCTCATTATTGCAGTGCATCTCAGTGTGAACTGTTGCAGCGTCAAACGTCTTGTGCGCCTTTGATTGTCCGCCCGAATTTTGCTAACGTGTATGCCTCACGTTTAGCTGGGTTGTCCTCCTTTGTGTCAACGAGCACAAAAAAGGTTCCAGCGTGTCTTCCGGCAAGTAGTTTCACTACAGACTTCAACAGATCACCATTTGAGCCAGGCCATCCGAGTGCTGTATTCTTCGCGGCCGAGTAGCACAGAATTCGGATTATCATCTTCGATGTACAAAACATAACAAGTGTTTTATCAGATGGGATGGATTGGAGAGCTTCATGAATTGCGAATAATCGCGCTCGGTCAGCGGATAGGTGACCTGGACCCGGTACACGGAGCGCTTTATTCGATGTTGAACCCGGGCCAAAGAAAATCCCAGCGCCCGAGGAGGTGGTTTTACTATTGCCTTTTGCCTCTACTCCCTCAACGTAAATGTTGATTGACGATGATATACATTGAACGGGTCCCCAGAGCGATTCCAATGCTTCATCCTTGGTTTCTTTGGCATCCATAGTTTCTTGATAGAGCTGGTCAATGTATTCTACCCCACCAAAATCTGGGGCTTGACCGCGTCCGGTGGGAGGAGTGGGTTCGTACTCGAAAGCTTTGGCATCGAGAGTTAGACAGATCCTCGTGTGGTCGGCATAGTCTTCATCCTCATCTTCGGCTGGTAGTTCTACATGGAATTTGCGAACGAGAGGTAGTAGGTTTTGCGACACAATAGCGTAGTCGATGATGGATTGGCCTGCGGGTTGCCATGAAGTAAAATGTCCCGGGGATGCCGTTTCCAGTGTAGTTCCATTCAAAATGCATAAATTGTTAAGTGTGCAGTCTTTCACCAGAGCTCGGCCACGCGCGTTGATCTTCTCATCTGGATCTGAGGAAGTTCTTTTCCAATTTTCTGCCCGATAGGGCAAAGGCGACGAGGTTTGTAAGGACCCCGTCCTCGAGTTGATATCGCTCAGAAGCGCTACATATTTGTCGCAACTTTGGGTGCAAAGTGCCATTGTTTCTCGCAATTTTTGACTCGGTTCTACATCAGTCCAGCCTTCCCATCGAGAGCTTGTGGGAGGAATATAAGCTCCAATTAGCTAGATAGATCCCATGTCCAGTACAAGGATATCAGGCGAGCTAAGCTTCGATTTTCGCGAATTTGAAAGTATCCCGGATGATCAATGTGATACCGCCTCCGCGACGTGAATTATTTAATAGAGGTTTGCGTGGGTGGGAAATTAGAGTGTAACCGGCCGGCACAGTGGCAATGGCAGCGGCTCCACCTTCGAGCGCAGCGATGCGCTTCTCATACACAACCTTCCCTCCGAAAATTACGGAATTACGGATTGGGGAAAGAAATGAAGAGGCGTACTGCTGTCCCCCACCGAGTTTCAATCGTGTTGGGCTGGATGCTTTGCAATGGCTCGGGCGGCATGAGGAATTTTAAATACGCGATTCTGAACCGACAGTCTTGTTCAGAATTGCAAGGGCAATCCAGGGAAAATGCGAGTTTTGAAATCAGCCTTCAAACTGACACTCTCGTAATTAATTTGCAGTTAGCCCCACACGGGACTAGTGTTTCCAGTCCATGATGGGCTCCCAGCCAGCGCAACTCCTAATATCGGAGCAATGGATTCGTTTTATTTTGGGTTTCCTTACATCATTTGTTTAGCCAGTAAATACATGCCACAGGGCCTAAGGAATCCAATCTTCCCTTTGCCGCTCATCTGTGCGCGCCAGTGCGGCCCAGTGGGCATCTCCAGTGCCTCAATCGGGTCAACAAGTGAACTACAGAACCTCGAAGTGCCCATCTCCATGTACAAACCCCACGACTACACCCTTTCACGACCACACTCTCTCTCACGGCCATTTCCATGACCTACAACTACTCTCTTGTTCTCCACTTTCTCCACCATACCCACCGGCTCATTTCCTCTGAAAATCTCCATCTTATCTCCCTCTTTATAAAATTAAGCCTGTTCGTCCGAAGCCTTTTCAAACTCCAGCGCTCTAGCACCACTCTGAAACACGTAAGCGCTCAATCAAGGCCCAAGGGCCATATGCATGTTCAACTATATGCAACCAATGTTCAACTCTCAACTTTTTAGACCAAAGTGGTGGGCCACGAAGCGGCCCGCCATGCTCTTGTCTACTCTAAAATCGACCGGCCACCGACCCTTTCCAAGAACCCGCACACGGGCTCCCTGCCCCATGTGAAACCAGATCGGAGACCGAAAGTTGTTTACTATTTGTCCAGTACAAATACTGTATTTATTTTCGAACTGAGCGGCTCGGATTACATAAGAATTGAGTACCCTTATTGCAATAGAGGATGGGTCACGCGTTTCAAAATGTATTACATTGCCTGGGCCGTGAAAAGAGAATACTGCCTCTGGGGGAAATGAGAGTAGAGAGAAATGTTCGCATTCAACAAGTGAGGTACGAGCTTTCATTTGTTGAAGCGTCTGTCTACGAGAGACTAGCAGAGGCCAGGGCTATCGATTCCCGCTCCACGCGCCTAAGAAAATGGCCCCGAGAGTGCGCTGAAATTTAAACGCTCAGCCAAGGGCATGCGTTTCAAAATGAAAGCCATTGCAATTGAGGACATTGATCCCAGGTCATGCGTTTCAAAATGTATTCCATTGCAGTAGAGGACAGATCAGCGTTTGAATTGCAGCGCGTGTCACGCGTTTCAAAATGAAGGCCATTGCAATTGAGGACAGTGATCCCAGATCTTGCGATTCCAAATGTATTGCATTGCAATAGACGACGGGTCAAGCGTTTCAAAAGGTATTTCATTGGAATAGAGGACGGGTCATGCATTTCAAGCTGTATTACATTACCTGGGCCATGGATAGGGCAGTACCGCCTCTGGGTGAAATCTGAGTAGAGGGAAATGTTCGCAGAGGCCAGTGCTAACGATTTCCCCTCCGCGCCTCGGCTCCGGGAGTGCACTGGGATTCAAACGGAGACGACTCTGATCCAGTCATGTGTTTTAAAATGAAAGCCATTGCAATGGAGAACAGGTCACGCGTTTCAAAATGTATTACATTACCTGTGTCATGGAAAAGGTAATACTACCTCTGGGGGAAATCTGAGTAGAGGGAAATGTTCGAAGGGGCCAGGGCCATCGATTCCCCCTCAGAATGTAACGAGACAGACTGAGCCAGCATCCAATCGAAACTTTTTTTTTGCAAAGGTTGTGTCTCGGCATTTGCCGGCGACAAAATGCCCCTATATCTACAACTAAAATCCACAATAGATGGGTTCAGACTATAAACAACCGCCTGGAACAGGATCGCCGTATGACGAATCCCAAATGTAAAACAAAAGCTTTCTCCCGGTTGAAGGTGATTCGAACCAAGGTATGTACACTGAAAGATGAAATGTACCTACTGCCAGACTGGTCCAGACAAAACGGGGTTTTAGTCGGTACTGACGCGATGCAAAAGGACAAGAGGGATGATGGAGGGAGACGTGGAAGGTAAGTATGAGGGTGAGGCCACGACATGTCCTGCCGGTTTGCGAGTCTCACAATCAGTGCATAATGGCATTTCCTCGTGGTGATCAAAATCTGAGGTTTTATTACACTTTCCCTCGGAAATACTCTAGTGGGTCCCGGAAGTCGACGCGCAATGCGTTAACTATATGTCGCCTGTCTGAAGACCATTCACTTTATATGTACATAATTTACCAGTTGCCAAGCTCTACCCAGCCTTCGTAATCTTTTTCGTCGCCAATTCCCACTGGATACCGAGACTTTGAAGTTTCCTTACAATTTCATTCGCTTCCCCCAATAATTCGCCAAATCGCGATATTCCCGTCTGCGACATGTTCGTTGTCAAGTTTTCAATGATTTGTTTCCTTTCCTCCTTATTTTTTTCCATCGCCTTCAAAAGAGTGTCTAATAAAACTTCATTAGTTCTTAGTAGCCCGCCCATCCGGTGGATCCGGGTATTTTCGGCTTACCAGTTTCCAAACGCGCGCTCAACGCATTTCGCGCCTGAAGATTCGATACATGAGGGGCTCGAAGGACATAAGAGCGAACGCACGTCTGTGTACCCTGGCACCAGAACCTCTACGTACTCCTTCAATAGAGGTTGTTGTTTTGCGCCGGCAAGGTTGACCTCAATAGCGGCCATCGTCAAATGCGTTAGGTCCTGGCTCGGGACCCATGCGCTGAAAGATATCGAATAAATCACATAGTTTATCGGAAACGACCCACTAGGTATCATCGCCAAAGAATCCGAGTGGATGCCCCACCCCTTTGCTGGCTGTCAGATCTCGGGGGAGGTTGGCTGGGTCGAGGATCTGAATCGAATGAAAAGTGGACCTCTAAGTGACACGGATTGTGGAGGGAACACTGACGATGGCAGGCCATGGAGGAAAGTCCTCTAATTTTGCGAGAACGATGTCGCCTGGAGAAAACGGAAGGGCGCTGTTGATGGGCAGTCCTGGAGAGTCCATGATCAATTAATGGCATGACTCAGAGACTTAAGTATCAGAATGCCCAGAACTTCCGGAGCGCCGACGAGGCCATCGGCAATTCGCTTGACCGCTCCCCTGGGAAATAATTTACCCAAATTCGTGAGTCTGATCGATGCATAATGTCATTTTGAGTCTGGGAGCCCAAATTGTGCGGATGATGTGCCTTCCAGCAGACGAAGAGGTAGGGGATAAAGCCTTCTGTAGACGCACCCAGGGAACCTGATCTGCGACCCGCCAGGAGTTTCACCTCCAAATTAACCTAGCGACGCTCAGTCCATATATGCGAGACGGTGATGCAGTGAAGAGAGAGAAAGAAAGATGACGGCGAAAGAGAAGAGAATAGCGGGTACTGCGTAGCCTTGTACTTGCCCTGTTCCTTCTCGCGAAGTAGATTCAAGGAGATGTTGCTGTGGGGTCGAACTGCAACTAAAGAGGGCTACACGGGATGGATGGATGGATGAAGTCGGTGTGACCACTCAGTTCAGGTTGAAAGTTGTGGGCGCTGCGATTTTCTGGAGAACGCTCTTGCCGATGTATACAATCTCTTCGTGCTTCTGAATCTTGATGCCCCATCTCACGACACAACACAAGTGGATGCACTTGTGGGGGTTTTCCGTGCATGCCCGGCTTTCTTGACATGTTTGCGATGAGTGCTGTGAAAGATTGTACTTGACCAAAGTTACTGAAGCAAACCTGGAGATACATTGTAGGCCTTGTAAAGCATCTACCTACGAACAATCGCGATTGATTCGCTTTGACTCTCCTCACAGTCATTATGAGCTAATGATTTGAGTGGAAGCGGGGAGAGCGGACCGCCACCCGCAATCTTTAAGAAGGTTTATTCTCACAACGTCATTTCAAAAATGTTGTAAAATCTATCATGCTTGCTCCTGGGGCAAATAAAATATTTTGAGCCGCTGGGGGTGTGTACAGTATGCGAAAATGGGGGGCCTCGCAAAATTTCAGAGGTATCGCATGGCATTTGGGGTCACAGTAAAAAGTCCAGGATTGAGACCGATGAAAGTCGGTCGGCGAGTTCGGCCTTGCCGATTTGGGGGGGTCGTCAAAGAGGTTCGTGTCTGATCCTGAATGATTGCTCGCCTCTTGCTATGGCTCTCAGAATGGCTGGATTTGCTGGTGGTGCTTTTGTGTGGGCCGGAGGGTGCTGGTTTTTCATGAGTGGATGTCTACGAGAGACTAGGGAGGTGCCGGGGTAGCTGGAACTTGTGCTATCATATAATAGGGTGTTTCACAGTTAAATTTTTCGGCCCAACTTCTGCCTCAACTCGTGGCCCAACTCGACCCAACTTGATCAAAGTTGGGGCACGAGTTGGGGCTTCAACTGTGAAACACCTAACAGCATATTATAGAGAGTTGGGGCACTCGCGTATCATAAAGACGTGATTCCAGGCCAGTTAGCCGAAGTTGGGGATCAAGTTGGGGCAGAAGTTGGATGTCAAATCGTGGTCATATGCACGATTTGACGTCCAACTCCGATTTTATGCCCCAACTCGGTGTCCCAACTTGACGAAAGTTGGGGAACGAGTTGGGGCAGAAGTTGGCCCCAAAATCTTAAATGTGAAACACCCTAATATTAGGATTAGTCTCCAAAAGAAATTATTTATTCACCTTGGGACAAAAGGACCTTCGACATCCATTGGAATTTCCTTCGCCGACGAGGTGAGGTAGAGCCTGATTTTTTTTTTTTTTTTTTTTTTTCAGCTTCAAGGAGCCATTCAAGTTGCATATACTCACCCGAATCCATCACGCTCGATACCGGGAAGTCCATTCATATCGTCAGGGATTCCAGAAAGTGGGATCCGAAGTGCGGGTGGGGATGGGTTCGGCGGTGTTTCATCAGATAGAAGTTTATTCTCTGCATTCTGGCGACACTTGGTGCTGGAGAAATGAGATACAAGGGCAGCGAAAAAGTGTTTCTGATTGTGAATAAGACCATTTTCGGGATTTCGCTGACCATTATTGATGCCGCCAGATTGGCGGTGGTCGTCAGGCATTTCCTTATCCAGCCCGCGATGTCCCCGATTTGCTGCGTGGGGCCCATATGAGAAATCATGGAAGGAATATGAGATGGTTTACAGTACATTTAACGTGCTTCGAATGGGTTTGGAGTATTGAATTGAATGTATTCTAATTCAGATGATTAGGCTTACAAAAGGGCAGCAGAAACTTCTGAAGAAGAGTCGAGGGCGCTTGATCCATGTCTCTGACTTTGTGAATGAAGTCACAGGGCGCCTTGTTGTGCGCAATGCAAATGGAGACATTATTAAAGATGCTCGAAAAGTGATTCATCCAGGCAGCAAAGGTGATCCGTGGTGGGATATGCCACAACTCCTGGTTCAAGTGAAGGATGCTATCAAGATATTTGAAGAGGCACATCCTAACTGCCAAGTTCTGTTCATCTTTGACAATTCGTCTGCACATGCATCACTTGGGCCAGATGCATTGCATGCCTTTGATATGAACAAGACCAATGGTGGAAAACTCTGAGTCAGTTCCAGCAGTTAATATGCGGGGAAAGCCACAAAGTATGAAGACAGATGATGGGTTGCAGAAGGGATTACAACAAGTCCTTGAGGAACGGGGTTTCAATGTCAGTGGGCTCCGAGTAAAGTCCAAGCCTGTCTGTCCTTTTGAAAACAAGAACTGCTGCATGGCTCGACTGTTTAGTCACCAAGAGGACTTTGCTAACCAGGTCTCCATGCTTGAACAAGTTATCACCGAGGCAGGGCACCTCTGTCTCTTTCTGCCTAAGTTTCATTGTGAACTCAATCCAATTGAAATGGTATGTGATGTGTTTGACCCTTATTCAATTATTCACGGCATCCACAGTACTGGGGATGGGCCAAGTATCGCTACCGCCAGATTGAGACAAACACTTTTGATCAAGCCAGGAAAGCAGCTATTGAATGCCTTGATACTTGTCCAACAGATGTCATCAGAAAGTCTGTGAACCGATCTTGGCGCTTTATAGATGCATATCGTAAAGGATTGACTGGAGAAGCTGCTGCATGGGCGGTAAAGGAGCAAAAGGGGCATCGGAAGGTGTCGCAACGGGCAATGATGCAGATCGCATCTGTTGTCGATTAGGTACACACATACATATTTTTTTTTTGTCTTTTCGACGCCCAAAGGGGTACATACAATTCAATTTTTTTACCCCAAAAATTTGGCCACAGCTAAAGTGTCGTGGGAAAAACTTCGGAGGTGTGTTTTTAGGCTCTTTCGAGGTCTGGGAATCTGAATCTGAACTTGGATTTGCTCCAAAAAAAGCCGTTCTCCGGCAATTATTGCTATTTGCAAATATAATGTCCATCGCCGATCGGAAAAAAAAAAAAGATTGGAGTCACCATCAAAGCTTCGCTCCTCGACTTGTCCAAAAAGGTCAATTGAAACCTGATAAATTATTTAGCGCTCAAACATATTTCTATCGACAGATGGAAGTCAGCCTTGCCACACTGTGGGAAGACGCAGATGATAATGGGAACTCGGAGCGAGTGGAAGCACGGAAGGCGGTGTCAGAAACTGCTGCGCGAATTTTGAAACAGCTTGATCTTTGGAAGGAAGCAAGCGCGAAAAAGCATGTGGCCGCCGACTCCTGATGATGTCGTTCAATGTTTTTCTTTCGACGAACACATATGATTTTTGCCGCATCGCGCTCATGAGATTCATCCAAAGGACCCCCCTCTGGTCTTATTTCTTGACTTGCTACACGCACGCAAGGTCAACGCATGGTCATGGATTGGCCCAGTAGTCCGTCGATATCCCCACAGTCCTATAGTAGTCGTACGGCGCTGCTGAAGGTTCAACCGTACTTAGTTCCGAGCTTGGTTATCGGCACTGGCCAGCGGCTTCGATCTGCCTATGATATTTTGTTCCTGGAGATCCAAATAGTTCAAGCTTAAATCTGGCTCAAAGACACTGCTGTAATCTCTTGTCTTTGTTGTTCTACCTGCAGTGAATGCATCCTTTCTTCAGCCTGAAAAGAGTACCCAGAGGGTGAAATCATTTCACTTCACCCGCAACAACACAATTTTACTGCCAAAAGAATGAAAAGATAGGCAATGTCTGGTTGCAATTCCGGCAGTGCAAAGGCCGTCACTGTTGCGATAAATCGCATCAACTGTTCCGCACACAAAGTCCTCAGAAGTCAGCCCCCTTGCAAGGCATTAGAAAAGGCTGTTGTTTCAAAGTAGCAGGCGAAGCCGTTCAGTTGTCATTTCCTCAAGTTCAGAGTTGTAATCGGAGCAACATACACTGACTCGGAAAAAGTATTGGATCACATGGTTATCAGAAATGATTGGCTTGTATCTTCAGTTCAAGGACAATGCAAGACTATGTAATACATTCGAACATTAGGCAACTGTGAAGGGTCCATATCTGTAAAATATTTAAGCAATGGTGGAAAAGCGTGTAGATCAAGAAATTAGCAGCCCAATCCAACACTTTATTCCTGATCACGTGAGTGAGCAGGTTTATACGAAGAATCTGGCAACCCCGCCATTCCGAGGGTGATGGCAATCGGTCGGGAGACCGATTAAAACCAAACCTGCCGAACAGCAAACCCCTCGGCTCACAGGGGCTGTTTCCTAGTCTCTCGTAGACAGACGCTACAAACTTGAAGCTCATACTTCACTTGTTTGTAGTCTGTTGATTACCTCGATCGAGAGATCGCTCGCCCCAGTTATTACAGATCATCACGCCGGTCACATAGGGTCACACACGGTGACACACGACTTCGACGCGTCTTCTTGTCTCTCTGCCGCATCTACGACTGGCTTTCGGGGTCTCAGACGCGTCAAATAACCTATACCATGCACTGATGTTGTTTCAGCTCCACCGAAACCGCCCGGAACCTGCCTTTCACCCAATAGCGCGGATTTTACGCACAAATTTTGCATTCTCGCATTCTCCTTGCCCTCTTCTCTCACTTTGTTGAATCTCTGAACAATCAAAGACCAAGGTCCGTATACCATACCAGACTCAATGAACTTGGAATAGATTTTTGTATGTTTTCTTGGTTGCGATCTCCTGGATGGAAACAAACGACTTCAATTTCCGCAGCATACTCGAAATTCATGGTGCTTGTTCTCAGTAATAAGAGAATTCTGAGATGTTTATTGAGCTCGGCATACATGGACATGAGCACAGAACACGATATCAATACAGTGACGAGAGGAGCGCGGCAGCGGGCAAGAGGAACACGGCGGCGGCGGGCCAGAAGGATGTAACGGAATGGCAAGCAAGAACCACATAAGAACGACGAGCAAACATCCGACGGGTCCTTCGCACGATAGCGCGCACGCAAGTGGGTCGTACTCCGCCTCCAAGAAGGCCGTAGGAAGTCGTGCAGATCGACTCGATATGACGAGCGCATCGGAGCTCCGCACTGGTCTTGCGCAATGCGAGCTTGTGGAGCAATTTGTCGACATAAGACGGATGCAGAGCGAGAGGTGTACATCAGCAGCAGGACGGCGTAGACGCTTCTGCAGGTGGTGACAGGGACGATACAGGAACACGACAGTGTGGATTCAGCAGCAGTGAATAGGCGCTGGTTCGAAGTCGTTTGGACCATGGCAGATTGTGAGCACGAAAGCGGGAATGGATGAGGGAGCAGGACGAGCTTAAATAGACGTGGAAGACTCGCCCGCGTATTTTCCACTTTTTTCAAGACCTCCCTGCAGAATCCTCAACACAATCTCCGCATTTTTTCCTTCTTCTCCGCACCACTAGAAGGTGTGGCTCATTGTGGCTCAATGGTGCATATATTCCCCCAGGGTCGTCACGGGTGGACTGAAGTCGAACCAATTCAAATGTTGTGGGAAACTTCGGCTCTCTGCACGCGCAGTGAGGATAAACCCATTGCCCTTTTAACAGACTCGAACGCACGCACCGGCTCTTCGCAAGTGGAATCTCAACACGAAAATATTCCCAGAACTTCTTGTGACCCCGACTCTGAGTCGAATACCTGTGGACGTGCCTTTCTAGACCAGTGCAGTGCATAGGGGTGGTTATCTTGAACGGAACTTCGCTTGAAACCGCCTCTCCCGGTCGCCTCACCTCTTGGCAACCTGGGGGAGAATCTGTTATATACTAGGCTATCGTATCCGAAGGGCTCATGCCGCATGTTCAAGAACTGCACATTGGATCTCCAACGGCGGACCCGGATGACGACTGGTCGGATCACATGCGTATCTTTATTACTCTCGATGCATCTGTCTTCAAAATGGATGAGGCACTTCCGCGGGAACAATTGGAACCACCAGACTTGAGAGGATCGAGACCATGAATGCGAAGCAGACTCCAGACCTGGCCCTGGACTCACTGTGGGGCCCTATATTGGCGGTCTGTTTATGTGGATGTTGAAGGTGCCCGCTCCAAAATATTCTTTGCCGGGACTGGTGTCTTCTTTGGACCATCGTCCCCGTTGAATATGGCCCTTGCTGTCCCTGGTTTAGGGTCCGCAACCGCAGACCGTGCACGAATTTTTGCAATTCACCAGGCACTCTTTTGCTGCTCTCCGACCACTCGTCTTGTAATCTTCTGTACTTCCAAACGGGTGGTCCATCAACTTGGTTATGCAGCAGCAAAAAATGAAGCTCTAGGCTGGCCGACGCAAACGAAGAAATTTTCAAAGACGCCGTCAAACTTCTTGTGGCGCGCCCCGCTTGCACTTGTTTTGTGCACCTGGAATCAAATGCAAACAACGACTCACGAAGAAATGCTTATTCGCTGGCCAAAAGGCCTCAAAATCGCGCCGTCAACGGAGCCCTTTATCTTGCAGTCAGTGCTTCAAGAGACATCATTAGAGTAGCCTCAAATCGCTTTACGGAAACTGATGTCAGTTCGAGCGACTGCGGAATGAAACGGTCTGCAGGGTGGTGAAACTGGCCTCAGTGTGAGTGACTGGTTAATGGATGAACAGCCTGCTTCGCCACTTTTTGAGGCAGCCAGTTTGTCCAGGGGCATCATAAGAGTAGTCAAATTGTTTTACGGAAATTGATCTCAGTTCGAGCGACGGCTGAATGATACGGTCTGCAGGATGACGAAATTGGCTCCAGTGCGGTGAATTGATGAACGGCTGGCTGGGCCACTTTTCTGAGGCAGCCAGTCTGTCCAGGGGCATCCCCAGAGTAGCCTCAATTTTTTTTACGGAAATTGATCTCAGTCCGAGTGATGGCTGGATTAAACGGTCTGCAGGATGACCAAATTCAACACAATGCGATGAATTGATGAACGGCCCGCTGGGCCACTTTTCTGAGGTAGCCGGTTTATCCAGGGGCATCCTCAGCATAGCCTCGAATTGTTTTGCAAAAATTGATCTCAGTTCGAGTCGCTGCTGAATTAAACACCGGACTTTGGTCAAAATATTATATGTACTTTAGTCGCGCCAATCTATTATACAAAAGACGACGTACGTAAAACTGTGATGGGCCAATCAGAGAGCCCACTTACCTCGGACACAAACATCAAAGTGCAAACATGTCAATCATTTCTGCTGCCCTCTGTCCAACGGCGGCGATGACGTGACGACGTACTTCGGGGGCTTTGCGCCTCTCGGACTCTTGCAATTGGCACTTCGCCCTTCGGCACGCTCTTCGCACTACGCACTACGCACTTCTGGCACTTCGCACTTCGCACCTCGCACTTCTGGCACTACGACAGCGTCTCATATGATACTTAGAAAGGCTGGGAACGGTGCTCTACGCACAAGTAAGCATGTAAACACTTTGAATATATATTTTTCCCCTTTGCTTCAACCTGGGTGGATGAGGAGCGAACACTATGATGTGCTATTGCCTCTATTTGAGATTGGTGGATCGCCAAGCCAGCTGGGTCAAGTCACATCGATACACGGACACCTTTTCAGCCGCTCTCAATGCGTTGGCTGCTCCTGTGGTCAATACTCTGCGCGCTACTAGGCTTATTCTTGGCTCAAATGTGAGCTTTTTCATGTGTCTTTTACGGCTCAGCACATTAATTCTGCAGGTCCCCGCCTCTACAATCGTCCTCTGGCCTTCCTCAACGCCCTGATCGCCATATTCGTTAAGCACGCGATCGCGCGAATGCTGCGCCGTACCTCAGCCCTCACCGCCAAAGCTCTGCGAACGCTAATGCAGCAGGCACGTCGCGGCCTCTGGCTCCACGCCTTCTGGCCCCACGCCCTTGGCCTCTTGCTCCACGCCCTAACGGCGACCTGGAGTCTCAGCGCACTGCCCAACGCGACGCGGATCGTGAACAGCAGTTGGCGCAGCAGGAAACCCCGTCGCGCCGCCGCCGCCGAATCCCTGAAAATTGAGCCGGCGACGAAAATCGGGCTCCGTCACCTACACCAGCTCCGCGTCGACGAGTCCAGCAGGTAACTACCTGCAATCACTTCGTGCGTGACTGACTGCTGAATTCTTCAGCCCATTTTTGCTGGTGCAGGAACACCTCCGGATTCGCAGAGACCACCCGTCCCGCCGAGCAGGCGTGCTCTCGCTCAGCAAGCTCGACGCGAACGCGAACGCCAAGAAAAGCAGCCGCAAGCGGGGGCAGCGCAAGGTTCGGCGGAACCTTTGACCCTACAACAAGCTTCGCAGAGAGAACGTCGGGAGCGGGAGGAGCAGGAAAGAAGACAACGAGAGGAGCGGGAACGCCACGATCAGGGACAGGCTGGGGAACCTGAACCTGATAGATGCCAGGAGGGGCAAAATCGCCAGCTGATGACCCCGCCGCCGACAAATCGTCGTGAACCGACTCCTGGGCATTTGAGCCCACCTAAGCCCGGAACAGAAATCTGAGGAGACAGTTCGATTGCTTCGTGCCGCGAAGGCGACTTTGGGGACTACCGGCTCAGGTGCCTTTGAATGAAACAAACCCACACATCAACACAGTCTTTTCACCACAGTGCAGTCAATTCGGCACGGACTTTGACGGCGGCTTCAAGGGCCTTGTATTGAATCCATTATTGTATTTTCCATTCATTTTGAAACACGTGCTTCAATGAACTTGCAGTTAAAACGCGACTGTTTCAATTCCACAGCAGTCCCAGGGATACTTTATGAGGTGCGGCCCGCCCATCTGGACAGCCAGGGTCATTGCGAACATTTCTCCCGCTTTAGACTCCGCCCAGAGCCATTATTGCGTTTTCCGCAAGGCATTCATTTTTGAAACAAGTGCTTCAATGGCCTTGTATTTAAGCCATTATTGTGGTTTCCATTCATTTTGAAACACGTGCTTCAAGGGCCTTGTATTTAAGCCATTATTGTGCTTTTCATTCATGCTCAAAGCAGAAATCAATTTGTCCCCTTCGTCCGACTGCCAGCTGCACACAAGATAGGCAAGTGTTGGATGATGACATGATGTGGTGCACTATTTCGATTGTTTCCAGCTCCAAGCAGTGATACTTGAAATACGCCATGACTTGTCCGAACTCCGGACACGACCTCGAACGGTATAAACATCGGTCCTCTTTACACCTTCTGAAGTGCAAAATTGGGGGGTATGTTTTTTTTTTTCCGACCTCGCGGTCGGACTAACCGGCATGAGATTCAGTTCCTTGTCAACAAATCCCCCGGCTATTCATATACGCTTCCACAGTCATCAGATTTGTTGATATCGGCCAACGGAGCGTCTAGCAGTGCTCCTCTGCATCCGGCAACACTGCCACTAGCCGCTATGTCACACTCATCGGATTGCCATCAGGGCTGCGGCAGGGTTTCCAAATAGAATTATCCGCTTTTCAGAACAATTTATTTTGCATTCCCCATGCAGTCTGGCGAATTTAAAGTCTTCCCGCCCAACGCGGCACGCACTCTGTCCCGGACGAGAGCAGGGCGCTCGACGGTGAATTGGTGTGGACGATCTACTCGCACGTCCACGATGATTACAAAGCTATCATCGAGGACGAGAAATCCGGCCTTGTGGCCTGGAGGAAACTAAAAGCTCACTTGAAAAGTCCACCATGTCGCGCCGTCTCAAAGCGCGTTCGGACTTTTACCGCGCTGTCCACGATCCTTCCCTTCCCATTGACGTCTTCATTAACAAGGTCAAAGCGGCTCGGAAAGTTCTCAAGGGTCTCGGTTGCGAGCCCGGTGATCTCGAGACCACTGATGTCCTCATTATCAACCTTCATCCTTCCTGGGCAGGCGTTCGTACGTCCATCACATCCAACAAGGACGAACAGAAATTCGATGATGTCGTTGGCATCCTCAACGGCTCCACCGTTGACCCTCCAGTGAAGCAGGAGTCTGACGATGAGGGTCCTGCCGTTGCGATGGCCGCGACGACATCGAGATTCGGTTCGGCTGGGAGAAAGGGTAATGGCGGTTCAACTAGTGGCGGCTATTCGGGTTCTGGTGCTCGGAGCGGTGGATACCCTAGTAACTCAAATGGTCGCCACGACGACGGTTATTCGCCTTCTGGTGGTCACGGTGGTGGCGGCGGTGCGCCTCGAGGCAATCATTCCTCCGACGACAAGGGTTATCATTGGTGCGACCCCACCAACGAAAATCATTGCCATCGTTGTGGTCGATCTGGTCATATTGCGGCACGGTGCATTCAGGACATGCCTCAGCATATCAAAGACTGGGTCATGGGTAATTCACTTTGCGAACGGGTTCATGCGGCGACGGAATCAGCTCACAAGGTTTACCTATTTGACAACGACGACGAAGACGACTACGACGACGGGCCACCCAATATTCAAGTGCCTCTTCGAATCTGATGGATTGCGGTTTGGGTGGGAGTTTACGTTTGAAGGCTGGTAGTTATGTTGTTTCTTCCTTCTTGCTTCGCACGTCTCATCAGGTGGGAGTGAAATAGCGGAGGTGAATAGAATGGATGAGGATGCTAGTGGCACCTCGGCTCAGACACAGACACTGACACGTACGCAGATGACCCAATATAATTGAATGGGACTCGACTACTTTACACGGTGTGCTATATACTTGCTCGGTCGTTAAAGTCTGCCGTCGACCGTATAGCTATATACTTTCATCACCGCACGCCGAAGCAACAATAATTCTCACACACGATGCATATACCAATCACTGTGATTTAACAAACAGGCTTTAAATTCGAAGCAAGATTCCGGCCGTCTTGGAGAAGACTCCCGCCCACTGTGTGATTTACCTCCTGTTGGGTTTACACCTCCTTTGAATGCCAGTATAAATCCTGCCCGAGGCCACCGGGTTTATATGCCGCGACAATGTTGCAGTATCGACGGCACTGTTATTTCTCAATGTACTCGGAGTCGCCTACAGGAAGCAATCTAATGCCCGATATGATCTACTTCTGGATTTGCCAATATTCATTCAATGCCCTTGACAGTTGCATCTCGATGTGAAGCTATGTCACGCTCGATGTGGCGGTGGCGTGGTTGAGGCGAACTGTGAGTGACTTCCACTTCTGAATAACCCTCAAACTGCTTGGTCGTAATGTGGGTTATAAGAGAACAGACTTAAATGTGCAGTCTTCAGTGAGAAACACTGCCGCGGCACTACCGCGCCGACTCAAATAGCATCGGGTCCTTCATGATTCAACGGTGTGAATAGACAACCTTGAAATACTGCTATAGAGGGCAACAGCCCAAAGCAATTGAATTTTCTCCAACTACAAGGGAAGGAAGAATGAGGGATCGCTGAATGTTGCCTCAATAATATATGATGAAGGGTCCGAAAATTTGAAAGGGAATCTGCTACTGCACCACTGTGTCGGAACGGTTTCGACATCGTCTAACTGGGTAATGCTACAGCAACTCATTTTTTTCGTTGACCTTGCAGACCTCAATAATATACAATGAAGGGCCAGAAAATCTGAATGGGAATCTGCTGCTGCACCACTGTGTCGGAACGGTTCCGACACCGTCTAACTGGGTAATGCTACAGCATGTCTTTTTTTCCGTTGACCGTGCAGACCTCAATAATATACAATGAAGGGTCATAAAATTTGAATGGGAATCTGCTGCTGCACCAGTCTGTCGGAACTGGGTGATGCTACAGCAGCTCTTTTTTTTTGTGGACCGTGCAGACCTCAATGATATACGATGAAGGGTCAAGAAATCTGAAAGGGAATCTGCTGCTGCACCACTGTGTCGGAACGGTTCTGACACTGTCTAACTGGATAATGCTACAGCAGCTCTTTTTGTTCGTTGACCATGCAGACTTCAATAATATACAATGAAGGGCCAGAAACTCTGAAAGGGAGGCCAGCGGAAAAAAAAAAAGTTGCTGTCCTTGTGTCGGAACGGTTCCGACACACTGGTGCGGTGGCAGATGGCCTTTCAAATTTTTTGACCCTTCATTTTATGTTGTGGAGGTCTGCAAGGTCAGCGAAAAAAAAGGTGCTGTCCTTGTGTCGGAACGGTTCCGACACACTGGTGCAGCAGAAGATGGCCTTTCGAATTCTCTGACCCTTCATTGTATATTATTGAGGTCTGCAAGGTCAATGAAAAAACAGAGGTGCTGTCCTTGTATCGGAACCGTTCCGATACACGGTCCCCACCTGAGTACTTCGAGTTGCTCGAAATTTCGCTAAACTCCATGTGACAGAAATAAAAAATCAATCAGAATTCAGAGCGTTAGACCACTAGACAATTGTAACAATAATTATTGGTGCAGAGTATGGAACCAGAGACGTCCCTTGACCGAAATTTCTTCGGTGTCAAATAAAACTGTCGGAGACCTGGTGGCTTGATCACGGTACCTCCGAGACTTGTGCCGAGCCGTGACATCTCACGGCAGCTGGGTGATCAAGAAGGGGTAAAACATCGATTGACGGGTGGTTGGTGGGAGCATGGGACAAAAGACTGGCAAAGAGTAGGTTCTAGTGTGCGATTCTTCATGGCAAAACATCCGATTCTTCAGCGGCTCCTTGGCTGGACAGCACCCGAAGTTTTAGTGCATGGTTCGAACTCACACTTCCAATGCTTGCAATCATTGATTTATTCTCGGTCCTTGGGATGCCCGTGCTTGTGCGTTGGGACGATTAAATAACATGTTCGATAATTTCGGCCAAGGTACGCCGTGGGATTCCTGTGCTGCGGTGATTTGACTGACTGTGCAGCAGAAGATCAAGTTTGTGATCAATGTTCAGCATGACTGCTGGTGTACGCCTACGGCCGCAAGGTCAACGAAAAAAAAGAAGTGCTGTCCTCGTGTCGGAACCGTTCCGACACACCGGAGCAGCAGCAGATTTCTTTTCAAATTTTCTGGCCCTTCAGTGTATATTGTAGCGTTCTGCAAGGTCAGCAAAAAATGGAAGAGGTGCTGCCTTCTGTCGGAACCGTTCCGACACACTGGTGCAGCAGCAGATTCCCTTTCGAATTTTTGCACCCTTCATTGTATATTGTGGAGTTCTGCAAAGTCAACAAAAAATGGAAGAGATGCTGTCTTCTGTCAGAACCGTTCCGACACAGTGGTGCAGAGGCAGATTCCCTTTCGAATTTGCTGGCCTGTCATTATATATTGTGGAAGTTTGCATGGTCAACGAAAAAAAGAGATGCTGTCCTCGTGTCGGAACCATTCCGCCACACTGGCGCAGCAGCAGCTTATTTTTCAAAATTTCAGGCCCCTCATTGTAGATTGTGGAGGTCTGCACGGTCAACGAGAAAGAGAGGTGCTGTCCTCGTGTCGGAACCGTTCCGACACACTGGTGCAGCAGCAGATTCCCTTTCGAATTTTCTGACCCGTCATTATCTATTGTGGAGGTTTGCACGGTCAACGAAAAAAACGAGGTGCTGTCCTCGTGTCGGAGCCGTTCGGACACACTGGTTCAGCAGCAGATTGCCTTTCGAATTTTTTGACCCGTCATTATCTATTGTGGAGGTTTGCACGGTCAACGAAAAAAACGAGGTGCTGTCCTCGTGTCGGAACCGTTCCGACACACTGGTGCAGCAGCAGATTGCCTTTCGAATTTTTTGACCCTTCATTGTATATTGTGGAGGTCTGCAAGGTCAGCAAAAAAAGGAAGAGGTGGCCACATTATATACCCGTTCTGTGGGGCATTAATCCCGAACAGCCGAGCCGACGCCGTTCCATTTGTTGAATTCAATTCAACACCATGAAGGGCCGACCTCCATTTGTTGCATATTTACATAACTGCAGTGAAGTTTTCAATAGGGAGGTTGTGCAAAAGCTGTACGAGCCGCATGCGGCTTTTGTGCATTGTGCAAAGCCGCAGGGTTTGCAGGAGTTTCCTCTAGATTTTTCAGCCTCAATAGCACCCAATGCCTCTGCAGCGTTGCGAACACACTGGGGTTGTAGCAAAAAACGCGAGCCCGCGAAAACGGGTCCCGAATAAATAGAGATCGGAGGAGGCGTACATTGTATATACATATAGGTCAAAGTAGGTAGCCGAAAACAAGAGTTAGCGTCCGTATGATAGAGAGAAAAAATAGAAGGAATGGGAGAGGTGGGTGGGTGACGGAAAATGCACACAAGCAGTCAAAAGCCTGGTGCAATATTAGTCTCCGTATGTCTGTCTATCGTAGATTACGGCGGCCCCGCTTACTTTGGCACAAAATTTGCTTCGTAAAATTCACGTGCAGCGGGGCCGCTAATGAACAGCAAATTCTGGCCGAGGATGTGAGTCGCCGAGGATGTGAGTCGCCGCAAGCAGGACGGGCGCGAAGCGCTCACCTTGTGCTTATAGTGGAGGCGAGGCCAACACTGCACAAGGAGGTTACCAGACTGATATATATACCCTCTGACACTCGGCCTCCGCTAAGACAATAGCACCGAGCCAGAGGCAGTCCAATAAGAAATGGCGCGATGGAGTCGACTTACTCCGGGAAAAGAAAATATGGCGGGGCCGCCATCATTGATTTTATGTCGGGTTGGGGCAAAGATAGCGGTCGCAGGAATGATGGAGGCGGGGCCGCCATCAATGATCTGGTGTCGAGTTGGCGCAGAGGCCCTCGAAAAATCTCCCTACCCCTGGAATCCGATTTTACTCCAATCCCTCTAATCTTGTATTCCACTGCAAGAACCAGTATAAATTGGATGGCAAAGTATGGGGAGCTCTATTTCCGGGACATCACTGAGTGCATCAATTTTTGCTGGCTAACCATTGAGTCCGGACGGGGCAGGGGACATGTCTAGGATGCTCCATCTCCCGCTTAGGACACCTTTGGTCAACTCTGGTGGTTTTCCATTGAAATAGGTAATTGACTTCATTAGGAATGCAAAATTTTCGTGCGGCTTTGCACCATGCACAAAAGCCGCATGCGGCTTTTGCACAACCTCCCTAATATGTCCAAGTCCGATGATGAAAATGACCATCAACGTAACAAACCATACAGGTACAGTTGACTGGCTCATAATGCATAGATTTTGGTCGTCCACCGACTCGGTAGCCGGGGATTTATGGATAAAAACGCACAACGCATAATGCATAGGGTTCCCCGGAGATTTATGCATTTATGCATTATGAGACTTGAAATTCTGGGGGAAAATGAAGTTTCGTACCACGAAATATGCAATCTTGCGGGTCGTTGTCTCTGATAGCCAGGTCAAAGTGTGCAGTGTCTGTGTCTCGTACATGTGAAGTGTTTGTCTACGAGAGACAGACACTTCACATGGTCACTTTCTCGCTATACACAGTAAATCCTGATATTGATTGATGATGATAGGACCGACGATAACGTGTTCCGAGGTCGGATCCCTAGTCCCGAAAAAAATTCCCAATTGGACCTTGGATGTCTGTGCTGGAGTCCCGACAAATGGGCCAGCGAGCGAGAAAGGTGTGATCCAAAGTCCGACGATGGGCGGTCCACGGTCGAGGCAATGGCCTAAAATGGCAATTCGGATGGCCTTTTGTCCGCGTGCCAGTCTGAAATTTGGAAACTGCAGACAACGAAGCCACCCAGGGCCACCGCGGATCCAATACCCACTTGCCGGCTCATTTGGGAAATTTTGCGAAATTTTCCACCATTTTTCGGTGGTTTTTGAGCCAAATTGAGGTCTGATCTGAATTCCCAACAAGCGGAAATTTCGAGGTCGAAGCCGGAATCCCGACAAGATTTTGGGCAGGCCTTGGGCAGAAAGTCCCGACAAAATTATTCGGACCCCCAAATTCGGGATCCGACCTCTCAACCGATAATCATCGGTCCTATGATGATGTGCCGACGGTCAGTCACGCCTCTTTTCTGGGCATGATAATCGAACCTATGTTATGTAAATGAGTGCGAAGATGGAAAATTTTCTCCCCTCCAACATGGTGAAGGAAAAGAGTTGAAATTCTCAGCCGTCTTGCGGAAGGTCAGTATGTTCTTCCCAAAGAACTTCAGCAATTTCGTGGGCATGTCCAGCAAACAAATCACACGGGTGGGGCATAAACATATTAAAATGTAGTCCCGCCGTTCGGAGAAGAGCCAGAATGCAAATTTTCGGTTGAAATGTCACAGTGTGTCACACTACGTGACGAAATCTCGCAGTGCATAAACCTCATAATGCATAGGGTTGGGGGGTCCACCGACGTTATGCATTATGAGCGCCGCAATGCTTTTACCTTCATGTCGGCCATATATACTGTGGTGGCAGAAATGGATTGAACAGGCGGATCTGTGCCCATTTGGGTGTAAAATGATTTGGAATAAGTCTGTGTGGTGTTAAAGCACTTGAAAAGGTGAGCACAACTATATGTCACTTCACCCCAATTAGTCGTAATTTTAGCTTGCAGTGAGGGGGACAACATGGTTAGTTTTTGGTCCCTAGCGTCTATGAAGAGCTGCCGCAGTCATTCGCGGAGGAACAGTTCAAACCATCCAATTATTCAGGCATTCGGTCGTTTCAAAGCCCCCGACCTTCACACCGTAATTTTCTGTGCTTCTCTCTGACTTGACTTTGCCTACTACCTAAGTTCGCATCTGTCCTCGTTCGGACCCCTTCGATGTCTTTTTTGACTCCCGCCGAATCCTGATCCACTGCTTTTCAAATGAAGCCCATCGTACCTCGATCTTTTGATTCTTCGAAGTCCTAGCACCCATCTGAGTATTTCAAATCTGTCCCGGATGGGCAGCTGTAATCAACCATTTTCCTCCATTCGGAATCGTTCCACGGCAGTTGCACCCATTCTCGTTTTCATCACAGATTCGCATCTGGGAGCTCGATGGACTTGTCGTCAATTCAAACCCCTCATCCAAGACCCAGGAAGGTGGTTGCGAAATTGCTGAGCACTTCGAGCCGATATGGGCAGGTAGGTGAATCTTGCAACATGCATGCAATTATTGAACATTCGAAAGGGAAAAATATTTCAAGAACCATACCCCAGGATTTCAAGGACGGTAGAATTTATTCACAAATTGTTCAAGCAATTTCCAAGGACAATTGCGGTACATGTCTGTGCAGGATCCGCTCCCATAGCATCTGCATTTTGCCAGAAAAATACTGCCCTCTTCACATTTTTATGCGGAGCAGGCATATTTACTGGTTATAGTGCGCTCACCTCAACCATCGCCTTACCGAACCATCATTATCTTGTCTTCCCTTTGCCTGCCCTTTGCCTGCTAAAGAACTTTGTGTGAGGTATTTAGACCTGCGAACCACATGCATCCAAGGCATTTGGATTCCAAGTGCCTTGGTCTCTGCCTCTGGTGTCAGCTTGGACTTGTTCAAGAACATTACAGCTCTTTGCGGAACTTAGGGCGTGGCCCGCTTTTTTTTTTTTTTTTGGTCAGTTTTCACCAGAACAGCAATTTTGAGCTCAATTCTCAACCGTGTCCCTCGCGAATGGGCTCATTCGATTCGCACAAGAATTCCGGAGGGCATGGCGTCTTGGGATTTTTTTAAAGCACCCCGAGACAATTTGATTGGTTGGATTCAGCTGTTTTTGCAGGACTGGTCCCACACCAGCTGTAGTGGTCTGAATGACTAGATTTTTGATATGATGGACTTATTGGGATTCCAGAGGGCATATAATACCGGGATAGTGAATAGCACCTATACTCTGAATATATAGCCCCTAGGGACGTTGAGTCGATATTCTACCTGCCAAAGTGTGTGGTATATTTGAAGGACAAGGTGCTATTTAATATCCCGGTATTTGATGCCCTATGTCATCCCAATAAGTCCATCATATCAAAAATATAGGTCATTCAGAACACTACAGCTGGTGTGGGACCAGTCCTGCACTCTGACAGCCAAAAACAGCTGAATCCAACCAATCAAATTGCCTCGGGGTACTTTAAAAAAATCCCAAGACGCCATGCCCTCCGAAATCCTTGTGCGAATCGAATGAGCCTATTCGCGAGGGAAACGGTTGAGAATTGAGCTCAAAATTGCTGTTCTGGTGACGACTGACCAAAAAAAAAAAAAAAAACGGGCCACGCCCTAAGTTCCGCAAAGAGCTGTAATATTCATCACCTCTCGAGGTCGTTCGATCTTCCACTGCAACTGTGTGGGCGAACGGTGCAGGTGTGCCAACATTCTCCGCGCAACCAACAGCTCCCAGACACCAGATCACCATCTTCTCTAGGTATCGCAGGTGACTGCCGTCGCAGCCGATACCCGAATCCGGAAACGGATAAAAAAATAGTCCAAATCGGAGCGGGTACTCACCCCGAAAGGCCCGATGGCCTGCGAGCTACGTAGAATGTCTGAATGAGAAAAAAAAGTCAGAAAACAAATGGGGGAGTTTGTCGCAAGCGAAGGCCGCGTGGCCTATGATTGTGATGCGTTGGGGAGAGCGCAGTGATCTTGAGTTTGTACTTGCTGTGAAGCGGGGGCTTGAATCAGAGGGAATTGAATCTTGAGAACACCAGGCAACGGAGAACACAGCATCGAGCACAAGTTACATCGGGCAGAATCTTGCTACGCAGCCAAAACAAGAAACAAGGCACCGGTTCGATATCGAGAGATCTTGGGTACTAGTTTGAGGATTATTGGGAGGTCAGGAAGCTCGAAACTTGATGAGGGGGCGAAGAAGGGCGGGCATGAGCAGCGGGGGAAAGTGGGGGAAAAGCGAGAAGATGGAAGTTTGAAGTCAAGAGCAACCAACCACTTGATGCCATCAAATCACGCCACAGCCTTGTCGTGACAATGTCGTCACTCCAGTAACCATCACTGATGGAGCGGAGTTTGAAAGACTTCGAGAGATTTCAATCCTTGAACGTCTCCCAACATTTTCATGCTGCTAATTTTGGGAAGATTGGCATCCGATGCATTGGTGAAGCATTGCAAGTTGAGTGGAAATGAGTTTAGAAACATAAAAAATTGTGATGGAATGAAAAATGGCCACCCAAGACTTAACATGTCACTCCCAAGACTAAGACTCTCTAAGACTGCATCTCAAAGACCAAAGACGTCCTCCACCAAGACAAAGACCTGTAAAGACCCGTCTCAAAGACAAAGATGCCAAAGCAAAACATGTTGTTTTACTGATGTGTTTCACTGTTCTTGCACACACGTAGTGCAGAGGGTATCTGCGCACACACTTGGATACGCTGTACGTAAAATAGCTTCCCTGGCCCATGGCCACCGATGATGGGGTCCGCGTCGGCATTCACAAGCTATAAAATTGGGAGCTCCCTCTGGAGGATGTTCGTCCGCGACCTGCTCCAGGTGGGCATGACAGACACCCAAACTGCCGGGGTATCTGGCTGGAACCAAACGAATGTCTGCTGGCAGATATTTGATCATAGTGGGCAAATCAGTATGGCTGATACGTCCTTGCCATCGTGTCCTAAACATAATCCCAAATTTCCAGGACAACCTCGCAGAAAAACTGAACTGACGCTCAATCTCACTGCGCAAATTACATATGTTGCCAATTCTGAGGATGATGACTCCAGAGTGTATACTCCAATGGAGGTTGACGATCCTGCAGTTTACAGTCCCATGGATGTGGACGATTCCAGACTGTACACTCCCATGCATGTTGACGATTCTGATGGCTTTCACCCGGGGTGCACGGGCTGGAACAGCTTTGATCAACATGCAACAAGTGCACAACATAATGAGGAACTGCAAGCTTCCAGAGAGCACGTCCCCTGCGAAATCCCTCCCGGTAGGTCAGCAAAGTTTGGCTGTGCACAAGGACTTAATAGTACGTGCTGCTCAAATTTGAAGTCACTTTACTCTAAAACGATGTAGATTCTAAGATGGAAAACCGCTTATCGACCTCGTGTCCGAACAACCCCCACCCTTCAAATTCTTTGCCAAATCAGGTCCAGAAGCAGTGGGAGAGCTGGGATTTAGCGCCTCTTCGGACTCAGAAATCAATTTACAAGGAGAAATGGAGGGTCTTAAAACACAACAGACAGCCCATGTTCCCTTTGGAGTTCCGACACATTCCTTGGCCCATATTTAGATCGGTTGAAAGTGGTCTCGATGTCAGCACCCCCACCGTGGAATACTTCCTCTTCGGAGAGACGCGGGGGATACCTCCCACAAATGACTCGAGGAAGCTCGCCAAGCACAATTTGAGACTGTTCCATTCCGACAAATTTGCATCGACGCTCGAGAGAGTTGTACCTAGGGATAGGGAAAGAGCAAGAGACGGCGCCGAAACTGTCTGCAGGGTAATTACGAGACATTTGTGTTAGTTATTGCAATTTGCATTCTGTTCAAAAAAAAAAAAAGTTTTGAAGCGGAACTCATACTCCGGGTGTTTCAGCCACCTCGAAGGGAAGCACGGGGAATATTTCAGGTCGGGGTTGTTCGCAGTGACTGACGCGAAACAGTGGAGGGATAGGGCAACAGTTAGCGAATTTAAGCTTTTTGCCCGTCAAATTGTTGTCCTGAGCTCCCCGCGAGCACGTCTTTCGATAGAAAGGATGCGCACGCCTCAGATTATTGTCCCGATTCCTAGGCAATGGTGAATCGAAGATATCAGAATCTCACCTTTCTACCCCGTCCCAAAGGGAAACAATTGGTTGCGAACTTGATCAATAATTGTCTTGAGATGTGATCGATTGGCCAATGAGATTTGTAAATCACTCGGAGTGGGATTCAGAGTATCAGGGAACTTTAGCGCAAGGTACGATCTGGTGATAGGATTTCGGAGGAAACGACGGGAGTTAAATCAGACAAGTCCTCTCGAAGTCGAGGTAGCAATCGGAGAATTTCGCGCTTTATACTAGGAGGTATTTTAGGTGGGAAGGGGATAGGATGGCAATGAACGCCTTTTAATACTACGAGCACCGATGAACACTCATCTCGGTGCTCCTCCAGAGGTTCATATACCTTGATTGTGCACGAACAAGACAAGGTTTCCATTGGGAGCTGTACAAGCGAGCCGTAGGAGTCGTGATGGTCAAAAGCTAAAAATTTGAGATGAAAAAAAAAAAAAAATGCTGTACGGGGAACGTGAGGACAGACGACAAAGGGTGCTTGAGACGACGAGTTACAGAAATTGTTGCACTGTGAACGCGGTCCGAATCCTCGGTCCAAAGCGGCATCTTCAATTTGATCCACCTCATCGTCGTCATTACTGAACAGGGCTTCCAGATATCGAAGGTCGTAAGACCTTCCGAAATGGATAGTTCTATATGTAAACCCCGCTTTCAGCAGAAAACCCTTTTGAAAAATTGTGTTATCTGGAAACCCGGCTCCCAAAGGTTTCTTACCTCGGCCATCTACCAGCACTTCGGCATGCGCAGCCATGGTCAGAGGAATGCTGTCGGCAGTGTTCGCGGACGCCAACTTCGGGGATCGTTTTGCAGCGGAAACTTCATGCCTATTCGTTCTGTAGAGTTACGGTAAATATAAACTTCGAAATTGACGTTGGAAATGTACGGTATATACCCATAGTCTCTTATAAACAGACGCTACAACAATTTTTGAGGTCATACCTCGCTTTGTTGTAGTCTGTCAATTACCCGTGATCCGCGATCGGAGGTCAAGGTTATTATATAATCGAAAAAATTGCGGATGTCGAGAGAGCTTTCAGGATGTGTCTTTCCGCAATTTGGCAAAAGATTCAACTTCAGGGATCCAATCTGGGTCTCTTCTCCTGTGAAGTCCCAGCGACAAAAGCCAAAAACAAAGATGCCGAGTTTTGATGGCTCGGCTGCTTACTGAGCAGCCCTTTCGTCCCAGCTCTAACATGGATAAGATCATCCATTCTGAAGAGACAGATGTATTTAGAATCCGAATTTAACTCATTTTGCATCCAAAATTATTATGGTGAGGGCGTTGGAAGTGTTGTAAACCCTTGGTGTCGTAGGTGATGATGGATTTCCCAGTCATCCCCTTCGGTGCGTGCGCAGTGAGAAGCGCCCAGATGTGGAATTTATGCTTGCCAATTCTCCCTCGTCTCCTGCCCCACGAGAAACAACGGCGGGGTCGTCATGACTGCCAAACTGTACTGGTGGTCGTGGGCGGCATTCTTGTCGACCCAGCGCTGCAACGTAGCCGAGTGCTGGAACTCGATGTTGGGGTACTAATGGGACACACGGATGTACTCGTCCTTGTCGACCCACATGATCGTGTTGGGACAGATATTGACGAGGCCTGGTTGATGTTTGTCGAGGGCCAGCTGGAGCTGTGCCAGGAAGGCGGGCCAGTGCCGGCTGAACACCTCCTTGTTGATCTTCTTCACAGGGAGGCGGAGCTTGCGGATGTCGTCGGGTACAGGAGGCTGCTCCTTCTCCGGCGCCTTACGTGACGTTCCTGGGTGGGATGGGAGGCTGCAGTAGGCTGGGCGGGCACGTGGGCTAGCGCGTGCCTCGTAGAGTGTCACAGGGGAGGTTGGGAGGACGACATAAGTGGTGGTGGCAGCAGCTAGACCGGTGACCGATCTGTCTACAGGACAAACTGTCGTGTCTACCGACAGTTTGTCCCGTAGACAGATCGGTCACCGGTCTAGGCAGCAGCAAGGAAACAGGAAATGTGCACCTAGCGCCGAAGCCTTATCGATTATCTGATCAGGGCGCGTGAATCTATTTTGAGCCTAACCGATCAGCCCTTCAACGTCCGACGAAAGCCTGACATTGCTTGTGAACCCAGACGAACGCACATCTGCAGTGACTACAATCAGACAGCGGGCTGGGCAATGAGAAACCAGGCTGACGAAAGATCAGAGGTAAGGCGGATATCTCACATTAAATGGTGTTCAATTTTAATTTAGACCGCTTGGCCGATGCGCTCGATGAAAATTGGATATTTCTTGCTCTCAGGGATCGTTCTCCATCCCTCAGAGAGGAAAACCAAATTTGAGGGTGCACTCTGCACAGGGCCGCTCTCAGGTTTGGATTCAAGGCGAATATCTCACATTAAATAGGGTTCATTTTTTATTTCGACCGCTTGGCCCATGCGCTCGATGAAATTTGGATGTTTTTTGCCCTCAGGGATCGTTCTCCATCCCTCAGAGGGGAGAACTAAATTTGAGCGTGCACTCTGCACAACGCCGCTCTCAGGTTTGGATTTAAAACGAACATCTCACATTAAATGGGGTTCATTTTTAATTTCAACCGCTTGGTCCATGCGCTCGATTAAATTTGGATGTTTTTTGCCCTCAGGGATCGTTTTCCATCCCTCAGAGAGGAAAACCAAATTTGAGCGTGCACTCTGCATAGGTTCGGATCAAGCCGCCTTCTCAGCTCACATGACCAGCACATGCTTTGCAGCGGGCTTGTTTCAAACTCAGGAAAAAAGGTGATGTGTTCGGCGCGTTCTCCTGCGACAGAAACTGCGTTAAACCTCTGGGTCACTTAGGATCATCTGTTTCTAATATAAATTCGAATGAAATAGCCTCCTCATATTTGGAATTCACTGCCCGAGAGCCTGATTATTCGGGTGTTGATGTAGCTATGGAGAAAATGCATTCTGTACAAAAACCTCCGCATTAAATTCTTTTCTGGCAGTCTATGAAAATTCTGAAGAGACAGAATTGTTGGGATGTTAGTTACAATGGATCTCCACCCTTGAAGTGTGCCAAACGGTGAAGGAATCAATTTTCTAGAGCAGGACAAAGAGAGATCAGTGTGGGAGCATGATTTGTCAGCATCGCGTCGCGTCTCTCCCGCCCTCTCCGCCCACATCCCATGTCCACTGGGACACAAAACACCTCGAAACCCTCACACACATAATTTATCTCGCCAGCATTATGCTGGACAAATACTGGATATTCTATTCACCCTTTCTATCGCGTCGCGGGTCACTTTCCCAAAATGGTTGTTCAGAGAAAAGTGTGTGTTCTAAGCCAGAACATCCCTTATTCACTTAACGTTTGGTGAATGATATTGTCGTAGAGGTTCCTCGGTTGCATCAAGCCCATAAAACGTGTAGAATACGATGAAAACATACTTCGTTTGATGCCGATTTCTGCGAAACGCCCCTTCCCAAAAGAACCCGATTAACAACAATATGGGGACACCAATATTAAGACTGAGTGCATAGATTGAAAGGACTCGGTCTAATAAGCATTTTTGCTCTCATACCAGGAAATGACTCTTGCAACGCTCTGGACAGTTGGCTAATGACATGCGGGTCGGTTCCTTGACAGCGATCGTGGCAGTCGTTACATTCGAGCCGGTTTGTTAAAAGAAAATAGTCCCGGTGCAGGCCGCGAACCCGCCGCGCCGTATCCTGTCAAACATCATAAACTGAATTAATCAGCAAGAATTGCACCAGATTGACTTTCCATAGTTGGGCAACGGATTGGGAAGTGATGGCTTATGTAGCGGCCTCCGAGGCCCAAATCGTGGCAAACATCTTCGAGTGAGCCTTGGCAGACAGTATGCGCCTTAGGCGAGGAAAGGAAATCGGCCCATGTCCCGGGAATTCTTGGAAGCCGCACCGAGACCGATTTCCTTCAAATTTGCACCCGTGGAACTCAGGACCCAATTTTTGTCCGTGCAGGACCTAGGTTTGATGCCCAAAATCCCAAATTTTTGTCCGAGCTGTGACCTCGTCTCGAAAGGGATAATCGGAGGTCCTACTGTACCCTCAGCAATCCATCTCCATGGAGACGCACGCGGCGAGCTCGCACCGAACACCGGAACTTCATCAATCAGTGCATCGATAATCGGATCAGATGTCACGCCGCTCCGCGTGACTTTATAAAATTTTCGTCTCCTTCGCTTTACTCATTTCACTCTCTAACCCTTGATAAGCCACAAATCTCGCAATGGCCTCCACCCGACGAGATCAGTATCCATTGTCATCGACATCCCAGGGCCAGAACTCCAACAAGCCTGGTCTCACCAAGGGTCGCACTGCGCCGTTTTCCGGGTCGGTCTCTGCTAGGACTGGTCCTGCCAGTGGGTCGTTTGTCATCCGCGGCCAAGACCTGCAGCCCACCGATGTATTCGACACTCTCTGGCGCTGGCTTGATGAATGTCAGGCCATTGATCATAAGCGCCGCTCAGGCATACAAGCACCGTGCGTTGGTAATATTAATAAACAGAATTCTGCCAAGACTTACTTCCTCTCGTTGCTAGGTGGACGTCCGACCCGAGTTTGCGCAAGTATAGGTTCTGCAACGCATATCGGGTCCTAGACAGGACATCCCAATTCCTTGTGACAGACGTTATCGAGCAGGGCTCGCAGGACCCTATGGAGCTTCTATTCCGTGTCCTACTCTTCAATTGCTTCAACAGGATACTCTCCGAGCCCCTCGACTGCGTTGAAGAAGCAAGAAGGGCAACTGCCCAAACTGAGTCACCGCCCACTGGTTTTACATGAACGGCTGGACGCACTGCTTTCGAGTCTCCATCTTATAATTAACAATGTGACAGCCGCAGCTTTCACTGGTCCTTTCAAAGATGCCCGGAACATGGAAACCAGAAGGTATATTCCAAAACAAACTTTAAATGGCAAGTGGCATGAGATAAAGCGGTTGACTATTTGCGCAGTGTCTCTATTGTCACGCAAAGCCGCAAAGGTCCTAAAGCAAATGCCGGTCAATTGGGGGGAACTTGCGGCATCAATTCGGGAATTTACACACCCAAAGGCTGATGCTACAACTAATGCAATGTAGACCATCTCGTTGAGACCGATTGCTAGTGCGAGCGGGAACTGGGATATGGAGGAATCTAGAGAAATAATGTTCAACTGAGAGAAGCCCGAGGAGGTTGGCATGTGATCCCACATGATGTTACAATGAAGGCAAATGTAATGATAGACAGCATTGTGCTCCACAGGAAGGAAAGTGCCATCGGCACAATGTAAAGCATGGTTCGCATCAGAATAACCAAGGCCCGCTCGACCGAACTTCCTAGGTCAGGTGCGGACAAAAAATGGCCAGATTTGGCCGACTTTGTCATCTGAAACTAATTTTTGTGGTGCGAAAATTGACAAACTTTTTGTGTCCCTTTTGCCGGTCCGGGTCCAAATGCGCAGAAAAATGGTAACGGAGAAAAAAATCGCGATTTTAGGGGCCGTGGGAACCGGAAATTACCCTTTGGGGGTGGTTACGGCATCATCAGCTAGGTCACTGCGCACGTGGAATACCAATCAAATGATCCTATTTTCGAGCCAGACTTGAGCCAAACAACCAAAAGATGAGGCTGCAGCACCCGCAGCGGCCGTTTTTTTCACGGGTGAACACGGGTCTTAGCCGTGCCGTTGGAGTCCATGCAAAATGGCTGATGGAACGGGCACAGCACCCGTTCGACAGGTGCCATGAAGCCGTGGCAACGGTCCCAGGCAGAAAAGCCTGATGTCATGCATTACCCAGCTTCATGGAAGCCTATTCCCTTGCCAAACCTGGGCGCCATATTGTGACCGGATCTTATTACGCCACAATTACATATCTTTTGGTTATGTCATCTCCTAGACTGGGCTTATGTGGTGCTAAGTATAGTCTAGGGACATGAGGCAGGGTCAGATCCATCAGATTGCACCATATTGTGACCGGATCTTATTACGCCACAATTACATATCATTTGGTTATGTCATCTTCTAGACTGGGCTTATGTGGTGCTAAGTATAGTCTAGGGACACGAGGCAGGGTCAGATCCATCAGATTAATATCCCATGTGAATGGCACTGCTTCTGTCAGGCTCAAGGTTAATGAGGAAAACGTGCAGTGCAGGTTCCTGGGTCTTCCACGGTGGGTTCCATGAATGTGGGTCAGTTCTATGAACGTTCTACCATGGAACCCACAGTGGAAACTCCACTAACTCCACCGTGGGTTCCATAGTGGAACATTAACTCCACTATGGTTCGATGAATGTTCTATGAATGTCTATGCACCATGGAAGACCCAGGAACCCACACTGCATGTTTTCCTCATTAACCTTGAGCCTGACACAAGTGGTGCCATTCACATGGGATATTAATCTGATGGATCTGCTGCCTCATGTCCCTAGATTATACTTAGCACCACATAAGCCTTGTGGTGCAGTCTAGAAGACGACATAACCAACGGATATGTAATATCCTCTGCAGGCAATGAGATCAGTAAGAATGGTTTGGCCACCACTGACAAGGCCTCCACCAGAGACAAGGACATAGGCAATGGAGTGTACAGAGAGAACTCAGAAAGGAGTATGAGTTGATGTGGCGACATGTTGGCAGCGAAGGATGATTGTGGCACCCAATGCTTATTGCCGCGATATGAACGGCGGAGACCTAAATTTGACCCTCCCCAAAGATTTGATGCCCCACTATTTTGCCTGTGAGCTCCCATAGCATCGCCTCAATCGCATTACAGACATCTTTTTCCCAAGGTCTAACTTCCTAAGGGTATTAATGCGGACGAGCAAGTTTGCTGGAAAAGATATTCTCAAGAGAGATGATTGAGGCGGTGAGGGGCATGAGGCTGCCAGGAATAACGTTGGAATAACAGCGATTGAGTCGGCAGTCAGAGGAACAGGCCACCCGTGGCCGTGGCTGATAGGAATATTATGAGCGACAGCGAAGGTAGATGCCGGCAGAAACGTAGTTACAAGCCACGGCATGGAGCCTATAATCGTCTATACATATGCAGAATTACACTAGCACTGAAACGACAGAGAGCCTAGACACGTGGTACTAGATTTGGCGCCACGTCCCTGGCTCTTCTGGGCGGCAGGGACCAGAAAGAGACTGACTCACATTGGCCGTGGCGACAGACTACTCGGAGTTTGTGGTACTTGGCTAGCACTTGTTTCTTTTGTTTCCTTTCAACGTCCGACAAGACAAGCGGACTCGCAAGTACAAGCGGCGACCAGAATCCCAAAAGTATGCATGCCTCTCACTTCCTACTTCCATCTACATCTTGCTTACCTGCCTTTCGCCATGCAGTCCTTTGTGTTTTCCAATTGGATTCAATTGCCCCCTTTTATCATCGTGCGCAGAACACCTTGTTTTCTTCATATCTTCTGACTCCTGCGAAGGCCCCAGGGAACCCACTGGCTGAATTCCAGCCTTGTTTTGACCCTATCGAACCTTCGGCAGTCGTCGATAGTAGCGGATAGACCTGCCACGTCATCAGCATGGCAAATGACTCCCCTAAAGCTGTGCCATCCGCCCCAGAGCGCCCGTATCCTTTTCCACCCTCACCGCCTCCGGAAAGCTACCCCCCGTTTCCCGCAGATCCCTCAAATCTGGATGCCAATGGTGCTCCTCCTCCCGGAACACCCTATATGTTTCCGTACCCACCACCCCCCGGGATGTTCTGTGCCTTCCCACCCCCGCCGCAATCGCAATCTCCCAGCACGCCCTCGTCTGCCTCGCGCCCGAAGCGCAGCCAGGTGAAGATGGCCGTGAGTACATGCAATTTTATTTGGTGCCAAACACCGCTGACTGCGTATAACGGACCAGTGCACGAACTGTGCGCAGGCGTGCAAGCGCTGCGATGACCAGCGCCCGTGCCTGCGGTGCCAGAAGTACAGCATGACGGACATGTGCGTCAACGGGCAGCGCAAGGAGCGCAAGAAGGGCGTCAAGCGTGGGCCGTACAAGCGCAGGGCCAGGGACGGCGACAGCCCGCCCGCCTCGGAGTCCTTCACCGCAGAAGTGGGCGCCAGCCCCCCTGCGGCGGAATGGACCGCCTCGCATGGACCGCCGCCGCCCCTTCTGCACCGGCGCCACCCGCGCCGCCTGCTTCTGCTGCGGCCCCGCAGCCATTCCCCGCCCCGCCTGAGGGCTACCCGCACCCGTTCTACCGGCCCATGGGCTTCCTCCTCGGGCCGCCGCCGCCAGGCGCGGAGGAGGGCGCGGCGCCGGTGTTGTACTTCTACCCATACCCGCCGTTCGGGATGCACCCCCCGCCGGTACAGGCTACGGTACCGGCTGCCACGGACACGAAAAAGGCTGAGGAAGAGAAGAAGTGGAAGCGGGGGAAGGGGAAGACGAATGGGGTGAATGCCGTCGGGACGAACGAGGTGAATGGGAACGGCGCGAGCGCAGACACGGGAGAGGGCACCGCGAACAGGAAGGACACAGAGGGTGCGGATGCCGATGGGGACGAGGGCGGGTACGCCTGAGCGCTGATGGGCGCAAGCGAGTTGCAGGAGAGTTGCTTGCTCGCCTGCCATCTACAAAACCATCTCATCAAAACAAATCCGGAGATCGTATTGTAAGGAGAAGGATGGGACATGCAGTAACGTTCTTTTGTCTAAGTCCCCGGGTGGAGCATAAGTGAGTAATATGGCGAAATGTGCGAGAGGTAAACAAATCAAAGTGAAATCGTTCGGGGAAATAAGTGATGAGAGGGCAACATTCACGGTCAAACAAAGCCAACAAATTTATTGACTGAATTTTGCCGCGAAGCACAACTGTCCGAAAAAACCGATAAAAATCTGAAAAAATTGTGATCGAGAGATCTTCATGAGGGCATTGTGTTCCTAAAGTTTGAACATGATCCGGCGTCTCTGCCAGAGTCCGCCAGAGTCCGCCATCAAATCTATGAATAGTAATCGCGGCCTTATGCGTGAGATTATCTCCAGCCAGATCATTGAACCGATGTCAGTGCAGTCAGATCAATACCGTATCATTATGTTCAAATCGACAGGGGGTGTGACGCGTGATGGTTTGAATCAATTCGACAATTCGACAGACCCTTCAACTTGGCGTGACCGGCACCAAAAATTCGACATCGTACCAAAATGATGCAGGACGTCAGGGATGTGAGCTCCGAGCATAGCACAAATATTTGAAGGCTTATTGGACAATAGTTCAGATTTTCAGTTATATTTTTTTCTAGTACAAATTCGACGCAAAAAAAACGACTGGGAAGCCTCTTTTCTGTGTCCCAGACTCGGCGGAGGCAAAATTCAACCGAATTCTGCCTCCTAAGTGCCTGAAGGCCCAAAATAAGCTGTCCTCGAATTTATAGCCATTTTCGACCATTTTTTGAACCTTTTGACCAATTCGACAACCGGCTGCGTGACGCCGACCTCGACCAAATTTCGACATGGGTGCATGACGCGTGACTGTCGAATTGAACGTAATGATACGGTACAGGCTCCTGAAGAGTTAGGTTCGGAGCAAGCCCGCGCAGCTCGCCCAAAGTCCGGCAAACAAAGGACTTGCAAATTACCTTCCTGCTACTTCAATACTGCCTCAAATCCTTAGGTGTAAATTTTGCATACAAGAACATATCTCTGGGTACCTTTGAGTCCTTCGTGCTGAGTTTCAGAGTGCAAGATTGATTTTAAATTCTGGTGTTGATCCACAGTTTGGACATTTTGAAAGATTGTCTGCTACAGGTCTAGCCAGGCGTCGTGTTACCAGAGCATTTCTACATATGTCCCTGACCTTCATGAATATTTTCAGATTTATTGTGAAGCTGATGGCAGAAGGTGCTGCGAAGTCGCAAGTGTCGGGTGTCACATCGTGTCACACTCTACCTCACGCAGTCGACGCGTCTTGTATTCAGCCACATCGTCATCCTTGCAGGTTTAAAATTTGATTTTGGTCCATTAAAAGCGAACAACACGTCTAGGCACGTCGAAATTGTGTTTCTAAGGTCGTCTAATGCATGTCAGCTAAAATTTTTAATTTCATGCACGGATACTTACCGCCCTGGGGATCTGAGCGGCGATCCGCTTAAACGCGAGAAGAACGTCACCCCCAACAGGTAACGTAAACCCCGGACCTGGCAAGATATCTCGGAATTTATGGGCGATTAAGTCAAACGCCGCTAAATTTTAAATGAGTTGATGAAGCGAAAACTCGGAAACGAGTACGTACCTTGATCATCGAGAGACCATTTAATGCGAACGGGCAACTTGATTTCGTCAGTACACGACGAGTTTTGGAACAGAACGCTGTTGTCTGCATCAATCGAGGCAACTCTGAAGATGGGATTGTGGCCGTCGAGATTTGTGAAATCCGTTGTGCGTTTTTTAGGAGGTCGGGGTTCCTCGGATAAGTCCTCGGGTGGCTGTGAGGTCCAAGGCAAATGTAAGTGTGCGGCTTTAAATATAGACGAAAGTTCTCGCCTTGCTTTTCTCCCGTACACGTGGTGGGGTTGTTGAGATAAATTTCAGGCCCACTACTTGATACACTTACTTTTGATTCGAGTGAAATCTGCGGTGTGGGCCGCATGGCTCTTCTCTGACCTCGCGAGGCCCCATAGGCTTCCAACATGTGGAAGAGCTCCATTATCGACGCCTTCGCTACGCCCGCTCACCTATAGTACTGGCGGCGCTCCCCCGTGTTCCCGACACTCCACATGAGGTAATTTCATATAGCGGCCTTGCCGATGCCAAAATACAGAAAATATTGCACAACTTGATCCACCGGTGGTTAAATTTTCTGTGGGTCTCTCATAGCACTGCATGCCCACGAACTCGATTCCATCAAGAAATCCGTACCTATTCCATTTCTGAACGCGGTCGAAGCAAAATACTCTTGTGGAGTCAGAACTGCCCAAATACAGAAAATTTTACAGAACTTGAGGCGCTGGTGGTTAAATTTTCTATGGGTCTCTCAGAGTACTCATTCCATGCCCACGAACTTGATTCCACCGAGAAATTCGTACCCATTCCACTTTTGAACGAGGACAAAGCCAAATACTCTTGTGGAGTCAGACTTAAGATCAATTCGGCAGGTTCCGCAACACGCGACTTTTCGCAGAGTGCGATCGGTTCAGCACTTCAGGGCTTCAGCGGTTCAAGGCAGGAATTAAAACTCGCATTTTTGCGGGATTGCCCTTCGAATTCTGAGCAAGATTGTCGACTCAGAATTGTCGATTTCAAAGTGCCCATGGCGCCCGAGGCCTTTTACCTCTCCGAGTCCCAGCCCAACATGGGATGGCCTCGGCCCAGTGCTCCGCTACGAAAATTAGCAGGCAAAAACCTGAGAGCCCTAATTCTGCACAAAATAATCACTGTATATTCTGCAGTCTTTGAGCATATCGCACTTGGAACAATGTCACAAACTGGGTCACGGCGGGCTCGTGGTGGCTGTGACACCCATTGAAGTGCACAGATTGGATTTCTCAGTACTGTGCACGCAGTTTTGCCTTGATCTCGATCAGGTTAAATGGCATGGATAGGCACGATTTGTCTGAATCGATTCACCACTGAGAGCTTGGAGATTGACCCAGTATTGACCGAGATATTGCGCAAGCAGCGTTCCCAGCCGAAATGGTGGCTGTGATCCCGGCGTGTCAATTGAATAGCACTAATTGGATTTCTGGCACACAGTTTTGCCTCAATCTGGCCCGGCCCAAGTGCAATGGAAAGGCGCATTTTTCTGAGTCGTTTTGCCACTGAAAGCTTGGAGATTGGAGACAGAATTGTGTTTTGCAAAAGAAGACCAGGGATGTCGAGAAACTTGGGAACACTGTTTCACCCATACCTCGTTCAATACGAGTACTGGCCCAATTTCCATGTTCCCGGTGGCAAATCGACTCGGTAAATCCGCCGCTATCAATTCCCCAGACCCAACTGATGTCGATGCAAAACTAAGTCTGTAGGAGTCGTGCTTATGCGTTTCAGGAACCGCATACTTCCGAAGAACCTAAGGAAGTCACCGATCTACAACTCTTGCCAACAAACCTTGCCAATGCCAACAAATTCCACCAACAAATCCTCTAGGGTCCGGATAATGTTTTCAAAGCATTAACCGCCGTGGTGGGCATGCGCATGCGAAGCCCCGCGTCAGAGCGGCACTTGATCTCACGCCGCGACAAGAAATTGTCACGAATTAATGACGTGGCAAAGTGTCCGAAAAATTGCTGAATTTCGTACTCAATAGGATCAGCTAAATACTTCTACAGTCGGCTTTCGGTCCTGACCCAAAGCCGGCACCGTATAAATGGGAGATGGCTTGCCATTAGGCATCTTAGGATAGTCCTCCACCAGAAACCGGTCCTCCGTACTATCTCAAACAGTATAGTGGTGAGCACCAAAACTCAATGCCCCCCAAATGTTCCTGACCTGCATCATTTAGCCCTCCATATACCGCAATATCATCGACGATGTCATTGCTTCCATGCGGCCTGAGTTTGAAAACGCTGAGGTATTACGGGGCGGAGATGCTCTGGCTGAACTTCAACAAGTGAGGTTTCAATTCCCGCTAGGGCACAACCGTGACTGTTGATATCATCTGGCAGCAGTGGGAGGATAAAGTTGTTGCGTCCCGCGTGGCCGACTTTGAACTACCAATGCTGCCTCCTTTGCCTCCTGTGGCTGCTCTGCGGATGATGAGACAATATGCCCCGCTACTGTGGCCACAAGGTCAATCCCGACCAGCTCAACTTTACCATCAAAACGCGCACCGCGCGATGCCGCACCACGAGACGGAGGATACTCTTCCTGCATGGCCGGGAGATGGCCCATATATCCCCCAGGTCGATGGTTCCCCTGAACATAGCCCGGATTCCCAGTGCATCCCACGTCCATCTACGTCGCAGCTGCCGCCGGCATCGTCTTCAGAGATAAACAGCGATTTAGATGACTCAGACACAGATGAGGAGGACAACGCGGAGCAGGGAAGTGCCAATCTTGACACGATATTTTGCACATATGAGAAGGTATCCCCAACATTAGCGGCACCGGGCCATCGTTAATTTTTCCCAGGTTTCACGCCACAAGGCCAAGTGGGAATGTGTCCTTAACAATGGGGTGATTCACGTTGACGGAAAGGATTACCTCTTTTCGAAATGCACAGGGTGTGTTTGTCTGCAATGTCCGCGACTTCAGCTTGGTTGATAGTGAACAGGGAGTTTGACTGGTTGTGAAGATTTGAAGGGAATTACGAGTAATTATGTTTACATAATTCTCGTTCTTACTCATTCGAAGTGAGGTTTTCAAGGTCTCGGTTTTTACTTGTCTTCGAATATCCGTGTAATGCTTTTATGCCGTAATGCCATTAGAAAAAGCTAAGTTTCATTAGATTCGAATCTAATGAACTTAAGCACTGCCTCAGCTCATGTAACCGTTTTCCGAGTCGTGCGGGTTCACGTGCATTCATTTAAATTGTGCCCTTTTCTCGGTTGATCATTACCGGATCAAATGTCGGTTGATGGTGGCGGGGTAGAGGGCCTCTACATCGCTTTACAAACACGTGCAAACAGGAACAGTACTGTACTGATGTGTATGGTAGCAACCACCCGAGGAGCGTTACACCAAAAACTGTTTGCACTGTAGCAACCGGTTGCCTCATTTGGCACTGGAGCTGCCTAAAAAGGAAGGGCCGAAAATTTACCAAAATTAGCCAGGAAAAGTTGAAAATTTTGCGTTACGCATTGAATTAGGCAACATTTTAGACCTAGCGTTACGCGTTATGTTGCTACCATACACATCGGTACAGTACAGAGGTTTCAGTATGCATCCTGAACTTTGCTCACATGCAATTATTACCACCTGTGTATGTCTTATTTTGCTCCAATCTGATGTCCTGCATAGTTTGTGGATCGTGCAGAAAATTTATAGGAGGATGGCACGGTGGTCCTGTGATAACAAGTTAACAATAGTGTGAACTCACAGTGTTTCAAGATTCGCCGGAGTTTGGATAACCTATGTCTTCAATGAAATTACGGTCTCAAGCTTTGAATTGCAGAGCCCAAGGGCTGAAGTTATGTTCACAAAAGCTTTCATTTCATTTTGCCTCAAATCCTTACCACTCCGCCGCAGCTTAAAGAGTGTCAACATGGTACGGCAATAATATTGTCTGTTCCAATGTCCATTCTAGTGAGTGTGTTCACCAACAACATTTGGGACAGTGTTCTCATGAGTTCTTCTGTGCTTCTGAGTCATCTACCCCACAGGGCGTGAACACAGTTATGCTTGACATATTGCATAGCTTGGTCCGCGTGTAACCCAAAGCAATTCTTTTCCGTAGGCTCGTCGTCCGAAACCGTTGAGCACAATTTCGATGAAGGAAATTGATTAAATTACAACAGAATTGCGAGTACATGCCGCGCAACGCGACGGCCGCAACCCCCAAGTGTGATTAGGAGAATCGAGACGGATACTGTGATATTACAAGGGCGCGGTGGAACACTTCACACCCGACCAGTTCGGTTTGGTCAACCCTAGACTAAATTTAAACAAGCATTTATGTAAATTCAACTAAAACCAAGGATTACGCAGAATGCATTTTGACGGAAATATTTATTTTTGTTGCTCCGTACTCCACACTTTATTATGCTATGCCCATTATGTTTATGCCATATGACTTATGCTTTATGCACAGCCTTTGATTCGTAGTATATAAGTAGTGTACCTGATGTAGTTACGGTTTCTTCGGTTAATCAACTTACACCAGTTCTCTCGATTTGCCACATTGTGCCGGAACTCGATCCTCTCGCTTCCGTCACAGCATTGCTATTTATTCCAGCCGAAATGGGGGCTCCAAGTCTTGCCATTTATTCAATTTCATTGTGTGCGCCGATATCATCATCATTCCTGCTCTGCAGGCGGAGCCTAGTCTTGTTTTTAGCGCGAGGGGCCGCTGAGGTCAGGATTTTATTACATAATGGTCGGAGTTTGAAACCGTACCCTAAACAATGTCTTACCCTAAACAATGTCTCCCAAAAGCGCGTTGTTCCACACATTTAATGCTCAGTTGAGCAGTTGTATGTGTGCCTTGAGGTTCTGCTTCCTCAAAATTTTGAATATTCAAACGGAATCTGTATATTAACGGTGTGCAACTTTTGATCTGATTGGTCAGCAACCAGAAAGAATAATCGTTGACAGCCACATATGGACACTTAAAAATTCAAAAAGTGCTGAAACCTTGAACGCAACCATACTGACCTGATCGGAATACCGCCTCACTTGACATCGGGTAGTCTAATATTTCTTGAACGCGGCGTCAAGGCGGATGATTTGCGCTGCTCGGAGGAGCTTTGGAGCAAAAACCCACTTAATCCTGCTTTGATCCCACCACCGCACCTCCGCTACGCACTATGATTGACTTGGAACGACATGTGGAGGATCTTCATCCTGAGATATCCCACTCTTCCAATTTAACTTGCCGGGAGCGATTTAATTCCCGGCTCTTTCGATCGGACCTTGTCAAGTATGGCCCACAATATTTCGATGAATTCTCTGCCGTCCTCGGGAAAGCAGAGATGGTTGAGCAGATACCACCTGCACGCTCGCTGGACGTAAAACAGTCTACGGTCGCAGGAAATCTGCAGGCCATCCCCGAATTTCTGGAACAGGGCGGAGTCGGCGATCCATCCGAGGAGGTGGAAAGAATTTGGGAACGCAATGTCCTGTCAAACATTGCCTACGTGAATCCATTTCACGGTGTTCTGGGGACAGCGTATAGCATCTTTACTCGAGCGCCGTTCGAGCCAGAGCACGCCATGGCGCCGATACCAATACGTCATTTTTATCATGGGTCTCTTCCACTTCAAGATGGCTGCGGCCGACGCAATCTGGAGGATTTTCATCGAGCCAAAGGTTGGACGGGAGGACACAACCAGGCTGATGCATTTCGTTGCCATGCTGCGCCCCAAAGAAACCGGGAAAATTGGCTCTGACCCTGGCTTCCATGAATGCACGAGGCGATTGCTCACATCGGAGCTGCACTTCGTTTGGATGCATGGCGTGTTGAGATCCTGCGTCGCAACCCGAAGTGGAACTCACTTGAAGCTTTTGCGGATTCAAATCCTTCGTTTGAGCTTATCACCGAGATTTCCAACTACCTCGCCTCTCACTACGTCACCCGAATCCCAGGTGAGCCAAAATGGGATTTGGGTTGCCGGGTACTTGCAGGCCATATACACTATTTCCGCATATATCATGCATCCACGGACTCGGTTGTCAGAAAACGCCAAATAAATTTGGTTGGACACAATCACACCAGGCGTCGTGTGGACGCCTCAGCCTGGAAAGATCTTTCCTGTGCCCATACTGCGCCCAATTAATGTCCAGGGAACCTATTCGCTGTGTTGACTTTACCAATATCTTACTCGCAGCGCATCCGGGTCAGATTGACAACACAGCTGTCATCTGGGAGACCGCATGGGATGGGCTGACATGGCCTGTGAAGCTGAACTGAGTGTGCGTGGTACAATTTTTTACATTGCCTCCTCAGCTACAGCTTAATCTAGTCTGCAGTGCTGCTCAGCTTTGTCGTGTGTGGCTGTATGGTCGGATCCTCTTCATCGTCCTTTTGTTCTGTACAGTTTCGCCGCGTGGTTTATGGTTTATGTCGAAGTTGTATACCAGTTAGTGGGCTCTGCCGCAACAGCGCCATAGTTGTTATCTGCTATCCGCATACATACACTCCTGGGCAGGACACATCAAGTAGAGGGCTCCCAAATGGTCTCCTTTATTGTTCTTGAGCTAAGAGTGCTGTGAGGAACGAACTGTGCTCCCAAGCTCAAGTTAGCCCTCGTTAAGAATATTGAGAGTGTCTGAGCAAATCACCGGATTCGGCCCAAAGTCCGAATTCGGAGAGGCTGTTCGCGTGATTTGAAGTCACCGAGAACGTCGACGACTCGACGCTCTCATTGCTCACCGCGCTCAACTGAGGCGGCTCTCTGGTTTTTTCGATCTGTTCACACTTGGGAATACCCACTACCTTCACTATGGCCGGCCCGGGACCAACAGATATCACGGCAGGCGCGAAATCGGCGGCGTGGAAAAAAGCGCAGAGGATGTTTTTGGAGAGTCGCGTGGCGCGGAGGAACACGACCAGAGCCTCCCAGAGAAAAGGCGAGTTTGAAGTCCCGGACCCAGTCGCACCGGCGGCTGGGCTGACCACCGCGCCAACCACGGGCCTGCAGTCCCAGGCCGACACTGTCCTGGGAATTATGCGGAACCTAGATCCGGCAGCGCAGGCCATGTTCCTCTCGATCATGACGGGGATCAGCGCACCCGCCAACCTTGCTCGCGCTCCTGCATCCACACCCACCGCCACAGTAGCTCCTATTCCCAGTATCTTCAATGCCGCTCTGCTTCGACCAGCCACCGACGCCGGGAATAGCAGAATACCCTTCTCTGCACGCATTCGGGAACTCGCTGTGGCCGGCATATACCTCGAGCTGTCGATCTTCACCAATGAAACCATCCGTGAGATGTTCGTCAACCAGAACACCCCCAAGTACCAGCCGCAGAAGCGCACCATCATCGGGGAAAATGGGCAGCCCGTCAAAATTTATACTCTCGATCCGTCGATATTTGAGGACCAGACCACGCTCTCACGCATCCGGTTCAACGAAGCTCACGCCAATTACAGGCGTTCGTACATCGAAAACGCGACCCGAAGGGTAACAGCACAGCTAGAGGCGTACGAAAACCACCGTCAAAAATGCGCATCGGTCATCCTACACGACGAAGAAGACTTCATGATGATCAAGATCTGGTGCAAGCATTGGATGCAACGGGCGACGTGGAACCCGACCGCATTGGACGCGGACACACTCAACCAGGCCAAAAAGTGATTTTTGGTCAAGGGGCGGCCGTGATCTTGGTGGCTGTCGGGTGACTCGGGTCACCTATGTAACTCGTGCTGGTTCCTGATGCCGCCTCAAAGGGTTGCTATGGAAAGCTAGAGCCACTACATTTTGATGGCCCCTCCGCCGACTTGACCGATGCCAGCTGAGGTTGGCCGAGATTGGCCGAGGGGGCTCGACCGGGTTGGTCGAGGGGTAGTTGGCCGATGTCGGCTAGGGCCGGGAGAATCGGGACATGTGTACACCCGAGAAAGCAGGCGGTGGCCAGCAAGGTGGCTGGACTTGAGGCTGGGGACCTTGGAAGACCTTGGATCTTCGGCGCTTGGATCCTCGATGCTTGGTGGATTTTCGACGCTTGAAGTCCACTTGTCATTGGAGCCTTGCGCTAGGTTCGAGTCTTGAGTTAAGCCTTGAGTGAATCAGAACAGTGGTCTTGATCCCCCGGTACAGTGTAAAATACGCCGACGGCTCTTTTGCAGGTAAGCGCCCTTCGCAACGCGGAATATGGGCTAACTACAGTTTTTATTCCAGAGTACGAACTATGGAACGACTACGTCTATCTTCATCCTTACTGGGCGCCCCCACCCGCAGGGGAGCCATACAAGCCCTGGCTGCACCTGACATTCGGGGTCACCTCTAAAATCTCGGCCTTGTTCAAAAATGCCCCCACTTCAGGCATTCTTGGACTGGGTCGACGGAGGTTAGATTTTCTCTTGGTGATTCCACCAGATATTCTGACCCATCTAAAGTGTTATAGACAATCGATTGACGCGGCCCCCGGTAGTTTTCCAATTCACTCGAGGCGGATGCAAACTAATGTGTATCTTAGACATTTCTCCAACAAATACGACCTCTCTTGGTGAGCATTTGTTCTCATTCCATTGCACGTCTAAATAGTAGTTGAAATAACAGGACAGCCCAGAGATGACTATACTGTTGGCCCGCACATCTGGGTTCGTTCTGATGTCTTCGCCTTCAAATGTGATCATGACGACCAATAGATACATCACGTTTGGTCGCAGGCCGGTTTTCGACAACGCGCCCAACGTGGGCCATTGGCACAACTACATCCCGATCCTCGGCGATGAGCACTGGAAATTCGCCAGCAACACCAAGAAATTGAATGGGCAAGTATATAAATACAATAACGGAACGGCCGAACTGGACACAGGTGCGTTTCGCGTAATATTAATCAGTATACTGACGGCTTCCCTTCTTTTGGGGACAGGCGCTGCATTCTGTTACCTGGACGATAAATTTGTGAAAGAGTACTACGCACAGATTCCCGGGTCAACGACGAAGCATCTTGGCGCCGAGTCTGAAGAACGCCTCTGCCACCTCATCCCTGTAACAATGAACGCCACGCCCCGCGTAGAACTTGACATAGGGGGGTATTTCTTCACTCTCGAACGATCACATCTTCCCCAAGCGGCCACACAGAGGGTCGGGGCCACAAGGTACTATGTTGGTGCCCTCCAGCCCAAGAGCCTGCTCACCGGTCCTGGTGGTGTGGACAATGCCCCTGACTTGATAGGTCGGGTGGGTACAGCAGTCTCTTTTCGCCTTTCTCACCTTCTGTGAGCACACGATAAACTCATTGTTCAATTCAATCCTATCAGGTCGCGCTCGTGAACATGGAGATCGTACTCCAAATGCCTGACAATAAGCCCCACACCATGTCTTGGAGACGAAAGGACACGGATTTTACAGGACCTTCGACGCAACAATGGTAGACTCAAGTAATCACGCTTCTCGCACATGTAGTAGCACGTTTATGCAGCTCTTCTTCCCGCATTGACGCTGAGGCAATCTGCGAACCTTTTGGTCGCAAGTTTGTCAAACGCTCAAGCGCACCCCTCGCAAGGATCTCAGCGGATCTACTCAGTGATTTTGCCTTGCTCTGGTGCAGCGCAAACGCGTTGGCTCTCCTTGTATATTGCTCAGCTCAAAAACACTCTGAGGAAATTCCACATTCAGCGACGCCACAAGTCCATCCACGTCTCGCATGCGTGTCATCCAGAAGGTGAAGGAATTCAATGTTTTATTTTGAATCTTTGGTGCCCAATTCGCGGTCTCACCACTCGATTTTGACGTTCGGCCGAAAGAAGTGGTTCAAATATTGCGCTGAGTTCTACGTTCTTTGGCAGTGCACATTTATCGCTCTCAACATGGCTCCGATATTCTGTGCTTTGCTGTATTCTGCTAATTGCTCAATGCATAGATCATGAATTGAACTTGCCGGGATCAACGTTCCCCGCTGTACATTAGCGCTGAAGCAGAATGCGATAGGGGGGGGCGGACAATGAAATAATAGTCAGGATTCGCGGTGTCCATCCAAATGGATTCCATCCGCGGCCCATCTCAAACCGGCAATATTGTCGTGCTGTCCTGAGCCGGCGACCACCCCAGAACCCCAATGGATCGAGAGGTGGACGCCTCAAATCAAAAGTTTCGCCGTCCTCCGCATCTTCTTCGTCTCGTGTTGGCGGAGGTGGGAGCTGTGCGGAAATGAGTGCTGGGATCAATGGACCCGTGCATCATGGCAATTACCTCCATTCAAATGCCTCTCAGACTCATCGAAGTCGAACGTCTGCATATCGAAAATTCTATGCGGTTCACCAGCAACTGGAATACTCACCTCTGGCGCCCAAGTGGAAGACATAGTAGACCGACCCGTGGCACAGAGCTCGTTGCAAACCCGGCAGTGGTAGGCCTTTCCGCCCGATGCGGTAGTCACACACTCCCAGACTGCAGTAAACACGCTATGGCGGCTATTCCAGAGTACCAAAAAAGAAATTAAACATAAAAAAAAACAAAAAATTGAACTGTAGTTACGTGAAGAATAAAGTGATATCTGTTTGAATCTTGCTCTCCTCGACCTCCTGCGCCATAGCCGTTTGGAATTTATGCAGATACCCACCCAACGGCAAAGCCATCTCCAAGTCTAGCCGATGTTGCATAACTTTCTACAGTCAACTTCCATTGCCTCTTTTTTACTGAACTTGAATTCTGATTCCTCCGGGTCTTCCTCGTCCTCGTCATCGTCGTCCTGCTTACAGAGATATTCAATGATTTGTTAGGTTCCGTCGTCTCCACCGGCAAACCGAAGGAATTCCGAGTCCGCGCTGTCCTGCCAATCTGCGGATTGAGGAGTTCATCGAGTGATGCCTCGTCACCGCCAATGCAGCGCTCCTCATGGTTCGGTTATCGTCATGGTAGGGGAGAGAAAGCACAAGGTTTTTTTTTTCTTCATTTTTTCATTGAGCTTATTTGACTGTCGACGGCAGCGCGTTGCCACCGTGCCAAGATATTGCCAAAAATGGGAAGGTTGGTTCCAAAATTATCATTTTACCCGCCTGCACAGTGGAATATCCCAACCCTAAGCCCATTCCATGTTCCAGATGGTGAAGAGTCCAGGTCGGATGCCTCTTCCCCCATGGCCGTTGGAACGTCGAACTCCAGGATGCTTTCATCGTTTATGTGTGCCCCACCGATTTCGGACTTTCGTCGATCGATCTAGGGACATCAGTGATTTCGGACTTTCGAGGTGTCCCTAGATCGATGAAAGTCCGAAATCGGTGATGCAGGTGTCATCGCAAGTTTTAAACCTTTTGTATTGGGCCAAAAAAAAATCAAGATATTACAGCACAGTGGAAGCATGTTCATGGAACCTAGACCCAGGATGCTGCACGTTTCACTTAACCTTGAAGAGCAGTGTCATTCACATGGGTGGGCACCATGGAACCCACAGTGGAAGCACATTCATGGAACCCAGACCCCGGATGCACTGCACGTTTCCCTCATTAACCTCGAGCCTGACAGAAGCAGTTCTATTAACATGGAATATTAATCTTAATCTGATGGATCTGAGCCTGCCTCGTGTCTCTAGATTATATTTAGCACCAGCCCTTGCTGCCCAGTCTAGAAGACGACATATATGTAATATCCTCTGCGAGCGATGAGATGCGGTAAGAACTTTGGTTTGGCCGCCTCCGACAAGGCCTCCACCAGAGAGAAGGACAGCAATGGAGTGGTCTGGAGGCTTGCCACAGAAGTATTTGGAAAGATACTGGAATAGGGCAACTGTTGTTGAGAACTCCACATTGATATGGCAGTCGTATTTTAGAATGAGCCATGGAGTGTCCGAGACAATGAACGCATCTGGTCAACCAAAAGATTTTGTGATCAGATTTTGCCATACCGCGCTCATTGAATGAGGATTCAGGGATAACTATAGGCACCACCATATACTTACAGTGGCGGCAAAAAAAGAATGCAGGTGGTCGTGTGGGCTTGCTTCCTGATCAAATGATACCAAATAAAATTGTGGCATGGGCGTAGAGCGATTTCATGCCCTAAAAATGGGCCATTTCAAGGAAAAATGAACGAAAAACACTGAAAATAAGCAACTTGGTGGGAGCATTGTGAGCTCAAATCGACGTCAATGTATATCAACCAACATATGAATATGGCCCGTTTTTCAAATACATACTTTCATGGTATCATGACCATTGCTTGGTACCGTACGAGAATGTTCTACGAGGATGACGTTGATCGCTCAGGTTTTCAGCTCTGCGGACTTAGTGACCCATCCACCGTCCCTGCGCAAAAAATGGACTCATTTAACCACATGCTTTCGGAGATTTTCAATATTTTGTGGAATTGACCCCGATTTGGCCATGGCGCAATACAAGTACGAAGGTGGCGACCAAGATCCCAGCATCCAGCCAAAATCAGCGTCCAGGATGAACCAAGAATATTTGGACTTTATCAGTACCTTGCGGCAGTCGAAGTCTCTAACTCAACCTCTTTACGACTTAGAGGAGTTCGAGCTTGAATGGTGGCAAAGGCTGGATTGAGAAAATCTCGATCATCATTGCTTCTAGGGATAAAGTGGCGTGAAAAACAGCATAACATTTCCATGCTGAATAGCACAGAAATCATGTGTATCTATTTGAAAAACTGATTATGACTGGGACGTCATCGACAACTGCTGCACAATGCCCGAGAAATATCAAAGACAAGTTCAATTCGTGATGAGATGGACGTTGAATCACTGTTGTCTATGAATGGAGGAACATATGTTTGAGCAGGCCACGCAATACCAGGCCGATACCCTGGAGCGCAAAAAGTTATGGGATAAAAATGAAAGAAGACAACAGTAAATCTGTCATCAAATGCATCCTGGATAAGGGTGCTTCGTCCGACCTGGAAGTCGAGGCAACGAATCCAGAATACAGCATAGGAGGGTTCCTTGGATACAGTATGTGCAATACGATCACGCGTTTGAAAATGTGCAATAAGGTCACGCGTTTGAAAATGTACGGCATTGCAAGACAGTCCCGCGGTTGAAAATGTGCAATAAAGTCACGCGTTTGAAGATGTGCAATAAGGTCACGCGTTTGAAAATGTGGAACAAGATCACGCGCTTGAAAATGTGCAATAAAGTCACGCATTTGAAAATGTAAGGCATTGCAATACAGTCCCGCGGTTGAAAATGTGCAATAATACAGTCGGGAAAAAACAAAGCACTGATCGGATGCTAGAGAGGTTGCTAATGCCTCCAGACAGACCTTTTTTGGCTGGAAATAACGGGCATAATCGGGGCTGACCATTGGCAGTGCGCACGCCTCAGAAAATGGCTCTGGAGTCGCGCTGGGGGTGAAAATGTAAAGGAGGGCAATAAGGTCATGCGTTTGGAAATGTGCAATAAGGTCACGCATTTGAAAATGTGCTCGCGCAGTGACGGAATAAATCGAGGAGTGTGGTTGAAGGAAATGGGCGTGTACGAGTGCAAGGCTCAATCGAGACAGAAGGAATGGGTGGAATAAAGTCAGAGTCGATCGGCTCGCCGAATGAGCTCCGTGTGCATGTGATCCAAAAAAGTGAACGAGAAATTAGAAGGCAGGGATAAAACATCAACTATATCTAAAACTCTATATGTAGAACATCCATAGAAATCGATTGGTGGTGGTTTCAAAGCATTCGGGGAAGAATTGAGGGAGAGATCGGGGCATTAGTGAAAAGCAGCTTTTTTTTTTAAAAAATGATCTGCGCCTTATGTTCCGCAAATAGCTGTAATTACACCTCAGTCCCCTGTGATCGATCATGACTTCCACGGCCACTGTGGGCAACGAAATTGCAGAGAATCGAGTTTTTTTGAGACTACCTGCCAAGAGCATAAGGCTAATTCTGCTCCGAGCGAAATTTTAGAGGCTGTTGGAGAGCTTCCGAGTTCCGGTCGTTTCCAATACCGAGGACATAATCGTGGACTCCACAGCGCCTGGACCATCCTTTCCAGCCGCGCTATCCAGTTTCGGGTAGCCCTGGTCAAGACAAAGCTTTTGGATGGTTACAACTTCCGCAGCATGCTCTGGGCGTCTGTGAGCGCCAAAATGGTCAGTTTTCGATTGTTGCGCAAATGGAATGTCCTAGAGAATCTCCTCCTATTCCTGACATTTTTCCTGGACAGCCAGTACGATTCTGAGCACATCTGTGATAATAGTTTTACCGAGAGGAAAGACACAGACCATTAAGCAGTCCGCAACATGAAGAAATAAAGTCTGAATTTAAGTTTGTAGCCACTGCACCCGCTCATGGATGAACTCGACTTGGTTGAGTTCTTGAAATCCATGACGAACGAAAGTCTTCCAGGGAATTTTTCCTCAATAGCCAGCAGGATTCTGGGCAAATCTGTCAGCCGACCATGAGCAAGAAATGGGGCGGGTTCGAACACAGCAAGAGAGATCACATCCAGAGTTCTGTACAAGTTCATGCGTTATACAACGTAGTACGTCGACGAGTTAATCGCTGTTACTTTTATGCATGTGCTTAGGCTCTGCTCAATGTGTCGAAACAGGCGCTGCAGACACCTGTTCCCACACATTGAGCAGAGTCCAAACGTACATGAAAATGCATGTCAATGATAATATACGTAATAAAGCGGCCTCCATCTACTACCCTCCGTGGTCTGGACCTTCCCTATCGTGAGTCCTTGTCCAGGCATCAGGCATCACTGGTCGTGGACTGTTTGTAACAGAACGTCTACCCAACGATGATGCTCGCGGACCTGGAAATTCGAATCATCGGCGCGAGGAAGCGGCAAGCAATTCAGGTTACATACCACGCTGACCCAGCCATTCCCAATGGCTAGCCGATAGTTGACGCCACATTGAGGGACCGGCCATCCCCATCGGCGTGGGGATGGCCGCGTATTCACTTGAACACAATACATCAATCAGCGCTTTGTTCAAGATTTAATGAGGCGAAACATAGGAAACTGGCCGATCGAAATCTTCATTGGGGTTAGCTACGCCTCTCAGATTCGGTAGAAGCCAAAAACAGGGAGAGAGTTAGCGGAATAATGACGTGCCTCAGCTGATTCATTGAACGATTCGGGTACAGAATGCCTTGGAATAACTCAATCAGAGATCTTCTTTGAAAAGAGGAGGGAGAGAAGGAAGAACAGGTCGCCGGGATGTTCCTTGGGGTTAGCTACGCCTCTCAAATCCTCGGCAACGTAGAAATGCAGAGAAAGCGAAGGAAAGAATCACTTGCCAGCTAAACTATTTTGGTGCAGTATACGGGTCGGAAAATTTTTCATATGCAACTGTCGGCGATGATGGCCTGGTCAGTTAAAATTCGGTTAGGTGGCGCCGAGTCATCGTATAGGGATCATGCCAAGATCCCAGAGACATGACCGAAGAGCAACGCAACGTTGTGAGTGCACATCAAATAGTGCCCCGTGGTCCTATCAGCAGTGACGTAGTAGAAAACATCGGCGATCAAGGAGAAATTGACGGTACAGATGGGCCTCCGAACATGACAGTCAAAGGAGTTTTCCAAGAATTAATTGAGGGCCAGAAAATGTCGCGCATATTTAGGATCGTTTGTTTTCTCATCTGCAAAATATAATCAGTGAATCGTTCCAACATGTGGAGAGAGAGAAAGCGGCTTCAAGAGTCATCAGTGGCGAGCTGCTCAATCCATGCGATTGAGGGTATCTTGAACGTGGCGGACCGCGGCGAAAAGCAAAGAAGCGTCTTTTATAACGTCCTAAGTGGACGGTCATCCCCACAGCAATGGGGATGGCCTAATGGTCACTTGGAAAGAATAAACCAATCAGTGATTTGTTCAAGATCGAATGAGAGCAATGATGAGAGACTGATTGAATCCTCCTTGGGGTTAGCTACGCCCCTCAGATTCGAGATACGCTCCGATAAACCGAGAACAGCAACAACCAATAAAACATGAACTTCCCTGTGCCAATTGTTTACGAATGTGATGACGAGGTCATGTACCTGGAAAATAAATCAGGGATCTTTGTTCAAGGAAGGAACTTCATAGAAGTAGAGACAAGTCAACGAAATCTTGTGCTACGCCCCTCAGATCCATGAAATGCCGAAATGGAGAGAAAACGAAAGCATTAGGTGACTGATCGGATGCGGGGAGGTGGTCATGGATGGGAATGCCACTCCGATTGGACGTTGGGTGGGGGGCATCGATGAGGAATGATGCCCTGCGGGATGTCAGTCCGAATAACCACGTTGGCGGAGCTCATCTGGGCAAATATCAGTGCGGTGGCCGAGGGGATCACCAGGCATACCTCTGAGCCTCCGGGGTGGAAAACAACGGGGTCAATGTGACCAGAGGGGCTGTCCTGAACTGGGGACGCGAAAGCCGCGTAGCTCGATCGAGTCACCGAGCCATTATTCTCTAACAAACAAAGCCTCGCGTCCAGGAGTGCAATACTCAAGGATTGGGGGGTGCGGCAGTGGCTTTGTAATGGAATAAGAGGCGGTCCCGGATGGGACAATTAACCATGGTTTCAGTCTGCCCTTTATACAAACCCGGGATCCAACCGGGGCCGAAACCCTGAATAGGTGCGCAGATGTTCTCACTCCCGCGAGGGCCAAACACTTTCTCGTAAGTCCTATCCGAAGGGACAGTCGATGCAAACCCAATTCACCTTCCTAGCAACATCAGCAGCTTCGATTTTGACAACCTCTTAATTTATCTATATAAAGGACCCAGATATTTTCTCTTCCCACTGGCACATAATTTAATGCTCAACTCTTGTTAGCGTACACCATAAAACCAACGAATTTCTTGTCTCCATCTTTGCTCTGTCCACCTTCTTCGGCATCTAAGATGGAATATCCCACCCCATTTCCGAATTCACCCGTGACGGCAATGTTTTCCATCCCGCACTTCAATTTCAACTTGCACGTTGCTATCAGGTTGATGTTTGGATTGAGCCTGCGTTCTGCAACCTCGTCGAGATGCCGATCGTGTCTCTGAACATGGATCACATGGAGCAAATTGGACCGCATGGCTCTTTCCACCTTGTTCAAACACAGGGGCAGCTTCTCAAAGTCCCACGCGAGCTCGCTTTTCATATTCCGCCCACAACCCACGACAATGACTGTGTCACTCCGGCATTCTGTAACCACGCCTGGGCCCGCGAATGGGGTGAGAATGTTCCCAGGATCATCCACCATCCCGAAGTACCGTGTGATTCTGTCACCATTCTCACGGCGACTGAATCCACGAACATTGACACGCTCTGCACGCCATGCAAAGCTGCATCTGTCCGTTGGCTGTGGGGGAAGAACTGGTTGAATAGGGAGGAGGAGGCAATTCAAAAGGGCATCTCTGCTTTGATGTCGTTGCAAACGGGGTCGCCAGTCTGTGCACGTTTGCGTGACGGGACTCGGGTTGAATCTGCATCGGAGTCTCATGAAGTTTCTCTTTGATTACACTACACCCTCTTTTGTTCGTGTTTCTACCACACACTCCCTACCTACTTCATACTTACTTATTAATGGCATAAGGTGTTACGCCTTCAAGTGCACTCAGGCTGCCGTGATCTATAAGTTTTGGACATTTCAATAGTTCCGCAAAAATCTATGCGGCAAGTCTGAACCAACTTAAAAAAGTTGCGGCACTTCAAAAAAAAATTGCGGCAACACGAACGGTGCAGCAACTTTTCGGAGGTACCAAAAGGGCGTAAAAGTTGCGGCATACAGTGTTTAACGGGGAAGCGAAATGCACGGGGAAGCGAAATATTCGCTGTCCCGCGCCTTCAGGGCGCTGTATGTAGCCGAGTTTTTAGTACACGATACTAATGGATAAAAAACCCTTGGTTGCAAAAGGATTCGTCCACAGAACTTTCTGGGAGCCCAAGAGATCCAATTCTCTGTTTCCACGCTTATTTGCCGGATTGGTCAAAGTTGGGCATCGGGCTCGGTCCTGGACCAATGAATACTCATAATTCTGCACATTTGGGGGTTTTCTGGGGCGAGGATCACGAATATCGACATCCCAGAAGCCATAGATGGCTTACTGCGCGATGATCGCGCGCATTTCGCTTCCACGTGATGTGACCAATTTGGCGGTTACAAAAGATGGCTCTCGTTCTCCACCAGAACAGGAGCAATTGACACAGGACTTTGTTCCACGGGGTAGCCAGGATGTTATACCTGCGATATATATATAAATACTTGCTGGTTTGCGACGTGATTGCCTCTTGAATGATCGCTTGAACGTTTCGCTTCCCCGTTAAACACTGTAAGCATCAAATCACCTAAAATAGTTGCGGCACACTAAAAAAAGTTGCGGCATATTATGTAACTGTACATTTGGACCCTCATATGATTCCACCTCTAAATGCGTGAGTAAGCTTTGAGGTTCGGTGCTGTGCTGGATGAGCAGCTGCGCGATATCGAGGTGACCCTCCTCCGATGCGAGATGCAGTGCAGCCATAGTTGTGTGAGGCTGCTGCTCCAACCTTACTACATTCAGACACACACCAACACCATTGTCCCTCCTCGCATTAACCCCCGCGTCCTCCGTCGACCCCGTATTTGCCCTCCGTTATGCACCGCTCTCACCCACTCCCTCCGCTTGCACATACCTGATCGGTATTGGGGACATCTTGGACCACCTCGCACACCCTCGTCCATACTCCCGCACCACTTGAGCTTCCGCTCTTTGGCCCGGAGTAGGCGTATCACCACACACCTCTGATCTCATAGTGCATCACCGAGGCTTCAGTCGTGTCACCTTACCCTTCCTCTGCCGCCGCCTTATCCTATGGTCATCTTCTATCCGCTATTCTGCCATGATCATTCCGATGCTCTGCATCACCGGCATGATCACGTTAACATCTCCCTGTACTGATGATGGCAACATTAGTGTTGCCGCGGTCCGGTTCCGTCCGGTTCAAGCCCGCATTTTTTCGAACCCTGAACTGGACCTTGGCTCCAGTTCAAGTAAATATGCGAACCTTGGACCGAACCCAGGTTCACGGTCCAGCGGGGTTCGGTTCAGGTTCGAACCCATTTTTTCTTCCCACGCGTCGAAAGCACTGAAATTTCCGACTACAACTGCCTCAACATCTGCCTCAGTCTTACATAGAAGGGGTCGGCTTACACTGTTGCAGGTGCTTAAATGCATGGAACTTCAATCTTCCTATTTTATTGAGAGTTTGATGCCAGCATATCTGGGGAAAACTACAGTTTTTGAACTTTGCTGATATCTAAAGTGTACTTATCAGTGAAAAAGTGTCCCTTTCAGTGTTGCTTTTTGGTTTTCAACTGGCAGGTCCGGTTCGGTTCAATGAGGATCGACGAGGTTCAGTGATATCCCAACCTCGAACTGGACTCGGGGTTCGGTCCACTGAACCTCACAGCCACTGAACCGGACTTTTGGTCCAGTTCAGGTCCAGTTCAGGTTCACCAGCGGTTTGGGACCTGACCGCGGCAACACTAGGCAACATCGGTATAGTTCCAGTCCTCGGCTGGCTCACCAAACCTCGAGGAATCATTCTCCCTGCTTCATGTCGTCTGATTCCGGACCACCACCACCGGACCATCCATAGCCCACCTCTACTGCTTACCGCATTGCCGCCGCAGTCTCAACCTCTGGAGTCTGCACATGTCCCTCCTATCGCCTCTGCATCGCTCCTCGTGTATGCTCTTCCCTGCTGCACATACCGGACCTTACCTTCTCGGTATTGTCACTACCGTCGGATTTTACTCTTCCAGGTATTGTCACCACTGCCCAACTCTACCTCTTCATTAGGGTATTGTCATCCCCACCGGACCTTATCCATGGTGGTATTGTCACCCTCTGGTTGTCCACTATCCTCCCATTGATATGACCTCCACCACTCGACTTCATTAGAGAGTTTGCGGTGGAGCCACCCAGCGCCACCAGATGGCTCATCAGGCATGCGGTGCCGGGTGGCTATGTCATTTGGTGGCTGTTCGGTTGCCTGCTCGTTATGGTGTGTATCGAGTGCCTACTACCTTACTGAACACTACTGCTTTCTCTACCTATGCAGAAGGCCATTCTCGAGTCCACACTTCGCTGTCTGACTCAATATCAAAGTTTGGCAGCAAAGAAGGGGTTGAAGTACTAGTTTCCGGCACTCCACCGGTGCGCGAGGGTGTACGGGCACGCATTTGAATAGGCATAGCGAGTGTGGAAGGTCAACAAAAGTTCTCCCCACGTCACTTGATCAGCCACCAAATGATGTAGCCACCCGGCACCGCATGCCGGATGAACCATCTGGTGGCACCGGGTGGCTCCACCGCAAACTCTCTATTTTATCTGTGTTGTCAGTCTCTACAGTCCTTCAGCGCGGCTTCCCTGATCTTCCAATCTGGGACTCCTCGCGTCCTTCCCATCCTGGATCTGTTCTGTCGCAGTTCCCCGCTGTTACTACCTGCACCGTCTGGTCCTTTCCGACATTCACCTTTGCCGTCTGCACCGTACCATCACTGCCGTCCGTGCTGTCTTCATCGTATCGCCTCCACCTGCCCTCTTCAGCTGTGGTTTAACACACCATCCATCGCTTCAGTCCTCGTCGCTCCTTGCAGTATTGTATTGTGTCTTCTGTCGCAACTCTGACTGATCTTCATTGGCCCCTTCCGATCTACCGTCTCTTGACTGATCATCATCTGACATTCAGATTGTCCTTATCGAAGACTCACTCATATCCCCCTCCTCGACGAGTCCCTATACCACCCACTAACATCACTCTTATTCCCATTGTTGAGTTATCATATTCTGTTTACCTACCATTATCTATGTCTCACCGTAGTTTCATCGCATTCTGTACTGTTCCGCGTCACGCTATACATATGATCGTGACTTCAGCATAGCTTACGTGTCTTCTCTTCTTGGTCTTGACCACCATATACCATTCTCTAGTGGCTGCTCTTGAATGACCGCACTATTGTTCTGTCATTCTTGGCTGTCCAACATGGCCAAGCAACAGGCTAGTTGTCCACCCCACTAAATGGTGTGCTGAGCTCTCAAATGGCGGCCAACTGCACTCGGAATCAAAGAGGGAGGACTATTTGACATTGCTGTGGTGTCGAGCAGCCTGAGAAACTTCGGGCCTGCAACATATTGCGCATCCTCGTTATGATATCGATCGGCCTCCGCGGCGTTTTCCTTGATATCATCAAACGGAGGCGGTCGTCGAGGTATAGCCTCCGGTGTTCTCCCAATCAGAGCAGCAATGGAACCTTCTAGATCAAACCCAGCATTGCCAAGCATCCGTGCAAGCCAGGGCAAAATACTGGTGCAGAGGATGGCAGCGCTAGCCTTGACTATTCCGAGAGAGCCGGGCCCAGGGCTTGGGCTTGAAGATTTGAAGCCTAAGCCGGTATGGGGTGTCTCTGAGACACTCCTGTGGCGACAAGTACTGCAGTATGCAGCTACACCAAAGTGTAAACTCAGAGTTCTTGGTTTCATGGTATAGATTGCCTGGCCGACATTTTGGAATATTCTGCGATGTTTAATCGGGTTTAAAGGTTGTTTACTCAAGTCTAACGGCGGGCCTCTGTTGGACGTCGCGAGAATCGGGACTCCCACCTTCTTCATGCCGGGTCTTACACCTCGGGCACTGAATGAAGAGGCTGCCGTCTTTCCTGCTTACGTTCTCGCCACGGCGCAAGCAGCATACCGCCAGTGTTGCAGCTTAAGGCCTTATTAAGGGTACCATTTCTTGTTAAGCCTTAAGGGCCTTAACATGGGCTGAATAAAGGTATGCTTAATTAAGGCCTAATATGAATTTCTCGGGAAGGCAAGCGAGGGTCATCCTCCTGGCGAGGAGAACGAAATTGGTATTATTAACTCGCTGGGTTGAATTTTTCCTCAACAAGTAACAGCATCGCTGGGGACAGAGATCAATCCGTCACCATCCCCTTGTGAATCACAGCGCACTGGGTTTGATTCTGACTGGCAGATTCCGAAAATTGCATCGCGGGGAATCGGGGACAATCTGGACGAGTTTGGTGACGGTGTTCTTGCCGATGACGAGACAATGGGGAAAAGCTCCCTGAGGAGTCGGATGAAGAGGAAGTTTTGGACTCTCCCCGCGAATCTGAACGGGAGAGTCACTCTTCTGAGGACGAGGTTGAAGGGAATGGTATTGGTATCTATGAAACTTCGGACTAGATCGGGACTAATATAACCTAGATGAGGAGGAGCCGGACGACGGGGAAGGGCTCCCCGGGGAATCGGATGAAGAGGCAGGTTTGAGATACCACCGCGAACGCGATGGTGATTCTTCCGAGGACGAGGTTGAAGGGAATGGCATTGGTATTTATTTATTCAAATTTCGGGTTGGCCACTAACACAACCCAGATGACGAGGAGCCGGACGATGAGGAAGAGCTCCCTGAGAAGTCAGATGAAGAGGGAGTCCTCGAATATCCCCGCAAATGTAAGCCAGAAGAGGAGCCGGACGGTGAGGAAGAACTCCCTGTCAGATGAAGAGGAAGATTTGAAATCTGCACGCGACTCAGAGCTCGATATTGATTCTTCCGAGGACGAGGTTGAAGGAAATGAAATCTGAGTCAGCAGAAACTTTTTGAATACAGTCAAAGCTATCTTAACCCATAGGGGTTATTGGACATCCCAAAGTATGGGTTACTGCAGATTTATGGGTTATCCCTCCCAAAATATACTTTCCGTAAACTCGTCGTTCATGTTGTGGACTTGACGAGTATAATATATCCCCCCCCCCCAGAGTATGGGATGGGTTAAGACAGCTTTGACTGTACTCCTAAGAACGTTACAGAATAATTCCAGGATTTTAGAGCACCCAAAGTGGGCAGGATTACACGACCGGTCCAACTCATGAACACCGGTTTCCAGGAATTTTGCACAACACACGGCGGATTCCGAGTTTCCCGGTTGGCTGAGGCCGAAAGCTGATAACCCCGACGTCTGCTCTAGGAACACAATCGTTTGTGCATCCGAACGAGCTCTTATTTAATAATACTCGCGTGGTCCAAATGTCTGAACAACGAGTTTACGGAAGACAAACTAGTAAAGTACGGGTGGTTATCCATATATTAATCTACAAGATGCCAACAGAACACACGCCATTCCAGGGGTACCACTAGAGCGGATTGTAGACCGACTGGCCGCTTGAATAACTGGAAGGCCAGGTACAACCCTGTGGGAAGTTACGTGGCACCTGTGTTGTACAGTGGCAGCAAAAAGTAATGAGCGGGGGTGTTTGGGCTCAATCCAGGGCCAAATTGCTTCAGATAAAATGTAGGCATGAAAATCTATTGATTTCATGATGTTCTATGCCATTTCACTCATATCATGCCTGTGCCATTGTCTCACAATAAAATAAATGGGTGTTTTCTGAAAATGACTTTTTGAAATTATCGCATTTGGAAAAATGGTGGATACCACATGAAAGTACTCATAAAAGTGACCCTATCCATATATTTGTTTTGACCTCAGTTCATTGGGATTTTGATGAGGAACTCTTTTAAGAATTCTGCTCAATGGTAAGTACAAACGTGGATTTTAAAAAGTATAACTCAACCTGCACTCTGGATAAAGTGCTCCTATGCAGTCCTGACAGCCTTTTCAAAAGCTTGGCCCTCAACAAGGGATTTGTGATGGTCGCCGCGCATTGCCGGGGTATTATTACAATGGCTTCGACCAGTATGTGCACTACATAGAATCCGTTAGTGATGGGGGACGCCAACGACATCTGTAATACCCGTAAACCTCATATGACCTTATCAATAAAGGAATGCGAGTTGCGCGCACCTTCACATACTCTTCGACAATTTCATCCGCATTTGTTACCAGCTCCCGTATATTAGATGAAACCGCGGCTTCGATTTCAACAACTGGACTGGAACAAACACGAAAGCCATTTGCCTCCGCTTTTGTAATCTTGTGGGTGTCTATATTCTCAGCCTGTTGCTATAATTTCGTCCATGCAGTTCGCTACATACAATGACGCAGTCTCGCGTGACCAGCGCCACAGCTACTACGACCACCGGTGGGGTTTCAAATCACCCATCTATTCTCACATCATGCTCACCTGCTCCTTGGGGACACAATGTGCAGTCCCAAAGAATGGCCGTCCACAGCGAAGCGCAGCCCGGACAAGGATTGTAAGGACGGTGCGAGGATATACGGGCTAGTAGTGTCAACGGGTTGTAGGTACCACCGACTGACCCTGTGCTTTTAGGTCGGGGACCCCGATGCTTTCGATGAAGTAGACTTCTTCCAGAGCTTCAATGGTGGAAGCAATTATGTTTAAAGTATATTATAGCACTGTACAGGGCGCTGCACGTAAACCCCCGCCATACAAACCGGGGGGACTGCCGCTGTTCGTCGTGCTGTGTGTCGAGGGAGATAACCAGTTTCCGACACCTATGTTGAGGCACAGGAGCTGCTAAACTCACTGGAAAAATACAGGTGACCCTAGAGTGATGCAACCCTAACGAGCACTACGAGGAAAACCAGATACCAACCCCCCGCGAATCAAGCTATATAATATTTTCCATATTTGCAGTTCTGAATCCTGGCAATTTTGTTTCATCTTCGTTCAAAAGTGGAATGGGTACGGATTTCTCGGTGAAACCAGGTCTGTGGGCATGGAATGAGTGCTCTGAGCGATGTACGGAAAAATCAACCACCGGCGAATCAAGCTATGTAATATTTTCCGTATTTGCAGTTCTGAATCCTGGTAATTTTTCTTGTTCTTCGTTCAGAAGTGGAATGGGTACGAATTTCTTGGTGGAAGCATGTCTGTGGACTTGAAGTGAGTGCTTTGAGCGACCCACGGAAAATTCAACCCCCGGCGAATCAAACTACGCAATATTTTCCGTATTTGGGCAATTCTGAATCCTAGCAATTTTTTCTTCTTCTTCGTTCAGAACTGGAATGGGTACGAATTATTGGTGAAAGCATTTCTGTGGGCATGGAGTGAGTGCTCTGAGCAACCCACAGAAAATTCAACACTCGGCAAATCAAGCTATGTAATATTTCCGTATTTGGGCAATTTTCTTTCTTTCTTCGTTTAGAAGTGGACAGCCTCAACTTTTTGACCAGACGTACCAGAATGCTGCTTTGCTCATTTCTGAAGGGGATTGAGTCACAGTGCAGTAGTGAAAGCCGGCCGAATTGCGCAGTTTTCACCAGGCACATGACCTCGCCATCACGTTCAAACAATCAGCCCAGGCAAGTTCATTACTTTATTAATTGTTGCTGTTCTCGGTTTCTCCGCGTGTATTTCGAATCTGAGGGGCGTAGCTAACCCTAAGGAAGATTCAATCATTCTCCCTGTCCTTCCTCCTAATCGATCTTGAACATATCACTGATTGATTTATTCTATCTAAGTGAATATTAGGCCATCCCCATCGGTATGGGGATGGCCGTTCCCCCTTCGGACGGTACGGGGATGGTCCAGTATTGCGTACTTAATCACTAATTGAGGAGTGGATGACGATAATTCCTTTCTGCATCCCATTCTTTTGCAGTATGGTGATTTATATCTCCAGGTCTGTGAAGGCATCATCGTCGGACAAGTAGGCGCTCTGTTGCAAACAGTAGATGCCTGAGCAAGGTTCCACCGACTAAATATGATTGCTTTTCAGAAACGGTCCACTGATTGTATTTGCCAGGAAGCTACCAAGAAGTCCGTAGTGCCCGCCTGTAGCTATCGAAGCACTGGAGAGCTATAGACAACAGAGCGTCAGGTCCAGAGAGCTATTGAACCTTGAGCCACAGCTATGACAGCTACCCACTGCTATTTTCGGCTATAGATTTTACCCCATCCTGCTATTTCCCACAGAGTTTTTCCTGATGCGCGCCCACATCGCTAGACTCGTGAACCAGTCGACTACAGCTCATTCGCGTGAACAACCTATTCTAGGAATTGTCAGTTCCACGGCAACACAGACTCTGGTTCACAACCCATCCGAATTATTCTCTTTGCCGTCTCGACTGATCCGTCTACGCCTCTGACCCGTCCGCATTCTTGTTCCAACAGTCGGTGAGTCTTTGCCTCCTCGACTGAGCCGTCTACGCTCATAGGCACCGGCCAACATTCCATCGATGATCCGCATGTCGGCAATTGCCGCCGCTGGAAATCTTCATGACATCTGTGAACAAAGGTACGGAAGATTGCCGCCGTTGAGTTTGCTCTGGGTAGCCTGCGACCTGGGCGCGTAAAAAATTGTCTTTATCGCCTTGTTCATGTCCCGGGCCCGAATCGAACGGGCGGCCCTGCAGAAGCAACGTGAGTCCATTGTTTGGTGCAGGCGTGGACCCACCGCTACTGGGTGTTATTCCCTAGTCTCTTATAAACAGACGCTACAACAATTCCTAATTCGTACCTCGTTATGTTGTAGTCTGTCGATTCCCCGATCAAAGTGCTTGGTGCCCGATCTTATTATGTAAACCTCAATTTTTCGGTTGTCGTTTTCGCGTTTGCAACGCGTTTCGGAGCATTTTCATGTCGGATTATCGTGTAGGGTCTCGAGACCAACAACTTTCCCGGCTAGGTTTGACGCACCGGCGCAGTACGCAAGCCACTGGTTTTCGATGGGACTAAGAGGTACTCACTGCTGAAATATGCTACACAGGGTCGGAAAACTGAACTAAAGCCGCCCAGACCCCTCCCTCCCTGTCAGCCGAGTTACGTAATCGCCAAATCGGGTAATTCCGCGTTCTGCACCCGAGCCGCCTTGCCTTCTTAGCGCGCAGGGTGCCCTCGGTACTTAGGGAAACCCGCGACGGATACAGAATTATAAATTGATGTAAATCCAGTTCTCAGCCCTTCCGCTGCCTTTTCCGGCTCCTATGTCCCGCATTTGCACGGCAATCGTCGTCGCAGAACCACTCAACTGGGACATCTGTCTCGGTTATCGGTTGAAGCCAGACATGCCGTGACAAGGTGCCGCGACGGCAACGGTGCAGTGAAGGAGAAGCAGACGGGAAGAAAAGATGATTCTGCTTGGCCTTGTTAGACATCGGCAGTGATGCCGTCGCAAGCGGCGGCTGCGCGGCGGCCTATGAATATTAATATTTTTTGCCCATTTTTTTTGGACCATGTCTAAACACATTTTTGAGACGTTTTGACCATATGTCCGAAAAGTGAAATAAGAGGTCGCCGACCCCACCCTCCCTGTGAGGCTGTGCCTCGGCATTCTCCGGGACGGCCATGGTTATTTCTTCCCACTTCGCAAACGGATGGGAACACAAAATTGAGGCCTCGGGTCACTCCATGTATGCTATAGATGACATCTGGCCGGATGGCTGTGCGATTTGAGCCGGTTGCGGTGCCAGCAGAGTGTGAAAGGGCCGTGGGAGTGCAGTGTGCAGCGGCGAAAATCCCATTGCCCCAAAAATGGAATCAAAAAAGATCAAGGGCTCGCGTATCCTCTGTCACAACTCTTGAGTTAGGAAGCAGCCTCTCCACGATCTTCCACCGTCTATGCATGACCTCGGCACGCTCTCGCACACTCTCGTGAACTTCTGTTGGAGCGCTGTCACGGTTGTGTGCAGATTGGGGAATACGGCAGACAAATACGCCGCGACAGGTTCCGGATCCGCCAAAACTGCATCATCCACATCGATCCACCCAAGATCACACTGCTCCGCCGCTGGTACGTCCTTTATGCTCGGTACCACAGACGCATCAAACGGCAGACTCAGGGACGTGAGATTTTGGCAATGGCGCGCCACGGTACGCAGGCCGCGGAGAGTTACTCGCGACGAGGGCGCTCGGAACCTGCTTCCCCGCAGCTGAAGGGCTGAAAGGTGCGGCCAGGCGCGTGCGATGGCTTCGATGCCAGCATCATCTAGCGAGACTCCGGCCGGCGGGGCGAGAGATACTTCGCGTAGAGCGCGGAAGGATAGCAGGGGATGAAGGGTCTCGAAGGTAATCACAGAGGAGGCGAGCTGGGGGAGGGAAAGGGGCTCGGTGTCGGCTTTGAAGTCCAACGTAAGGACGGTGAGGGAGGCGAAGTCGCATTTTGAAGCGAGTAGGGCAAACAGCTGCGCTGTGTCTCGGGTCGTCGGAGCAGACACTATGTTGACGTCAATCTCTGCAAGTGACCACATGTCCTTCATGCCGATGAAAGCCTCCAGGAACTCATACGAGACGGAACCGAAGGTGAGTTCACGGAGACGTGGAAACTTTGGGAGGTCATTAGCGCCAAAGGATAACGAAAACTCGGGCGTGGAGTAGACTAAAAACGCCTCCAAGGTTGCGAGGCGAGCGAGGTGCTCGAACGCAGCTTGGTCCATGCTCCCCACGCTGGTGCGCTCAAGGCATGTTAATCCTCGAATCATGAGTGATAGCGGGCGACGCGAGACGTCAATCCCCAGCGCTGTGGAGACCGAGATGGATTTCAAGAACGGGCATCGCTGGGGGAGTGTCGGAAGCAGGGCGAGATGCGCAGGTATTGCGATAACGCCGAGTACAAGATATTCCAGCCGAGGACATAGTAGGAGCCGACCGTAAGAGAACCACGGCATACGATGCACAGTCCAAGAGAGTGAACGCAGATTAGGCAACAGGTGGTCCATAGGAAGAGAGGCCGCCAGCATCTCATAAACGGGCGACCAATCATCAGTGTCTGGTTCGCAGTGACCGTCGTGAACTGAAAGATGCTTGATGCGAGGGGCATATACGTGGAAGCGGATCCAATCGTCAGGTTCGACCGCGCGACGCGCACGCTGTGAAGAGAACAGCGCGTTCCAACCCGAGTTTTTTGCGTTTGGAGAACAAGACGTACCACAAACTTGCTCTTCGGATCGGGTTGAACAACCTCCCAGAGGTCCACAGGCATACACGCGAGAAGATTTGTTAACCTTATCTGATGCGCCCACAGAAGATCGAGGGCCAGTTCGCTGAGGCTGCGGCATACTCGAGCGAGATAAGCCAGACTCCTGCGCCCTTCATAAATGCCCAGTGTTGGCCGGACTTCAGCGCATATCATTTCGGTGATGTCCGGGATTCCTAGCGCGCGATGCATTTGGGCTGTGAGGATATACCCAGCAACAAAAAAAAATGTACGTCGATTCGACGTGGCAAGAAGCAAGAGGTGGCAAACACCCATACATATCTCGCACTGCCACAGGCCTAACACTTGCAACTAGTAAAGAACAGAAAGAGCATCTCCAAAGCGTGCGATGAGGGCTCTAGTTGCACGAAGGAGTGGTCGGAATGACGTGTGATGTCACGCGTGACCAAGTTCCGGGCGTGAGTTTGAATTCCGATGAACGGACCAGTTAGTGCCGGCTAAAATTGGTCAATGGAAATTACATCCGCCCAATTTTACATGTAAATTACAGGGCAAAATATGTATTTTACATTAATGCACACAGAGCCCCCTCTGAGGTGACACGGATGGCGGACACATTTGAGGATATCTCGTGAAGTGACACCCGATATTTACACGCTTACAATAGTTTTTACAGGCGCGCGCGGTGCGACTTACGTTTATATATGTCAGACTCAAGGCGCTGGATGGGCGCTTCCAAAAGCCCGGGTTGAAATAGCCATAATCGGAGTTTAGAAAGCTTCAGACAACCGTTATTTTATAAAGAGAGAGAAACAGCCGGATGGAAAAGCTGATCCAACCACTTCACGGTAGATAACACACATCATAGAATTATCCCGCATTACAGGAGATCCTGAAAATAATGACAATCACGATCTTTTTTTTCCAAAAAGGAAATTCTCGTGTCTGGCTCTGTTTCTGCCGTTTCTGTGGCTTCAACACCTCCGTGCCTCACAATGGCATTTTGAATCCCGTACCTCCCCATGAGATTTTGAACCCCATGCCCCACGATGGCGTTTTAAACCCCGTGCCCCACGATGGCCTTGATGGATGACTGGAAGAAATTGTCATTATTGAAGTTTAGGATTCGGCCGAGAATCCGGCGGATTTCAGGGCCCCCTAAACTCTAGGGATTAATCAAACGTAGGGGGCCTAGCCTCTAGAGCATTGTCAACTGCATATTGTGGCATGACCGCCCATCGCTTCAGCTCGCATCGTAAGGTGCGGATATCCTCCCCACCGTCGATGTTCGTTCCATCCTTGATAATAGAGAGGTTGCGCAAAAGCCGCACGCGGCAATATCCTTTTTTTACTCTGGAGCATCACTGGGACTCTCAAATAGCCTCTTTTGACCACCAGAGCAAAGAAAAAACAAAGCCGCATGCGGTGAGTTTGCGCACCAAAACAGCCGCATTCGGCTTTGCGCAACCTCTCTAATCCCAAACTTCTCACGGCCGCTACAAATTCATCGCTCAGACTGGATGCTTCGGCTGAGTTTACTTTTTCTCTTGGTCTCTTGTTCTCTTTCTCTCTGGCCTTGGCATACCATCTACTTGTAACTCCTGCTTTCTCTCTCAACTTCCACATTGATTTCTCTCTCACGTACTTGTCGGATAAAATGTATCTCTTAGATGGACATGCATATACATTGTTATTCATTTTCACCACTGCCACGTAGCCGTCATGGCCAGGTACGGCAACAATGGAATTCACGTCAATAGCTTGCCCGATTTGCATGCACCTCGCGGACCAACCGCTTTACCAAAACAAGACCCTTCAAGGGGCAGCCACCGGAAGATGCCGAGACACAGCCTTATTGGGGGCGGCGGAAGACCCTACATAACCTTCTCTACTGATGAAATTGAATGGTAGGCTCAAAAGGTGGACAAAAACAGACTAAAATATTTTATAGTGGAATGATGGCAATATGTAAATACCGATCCGTTACATACAGCTTCTTCACCGCCCCCTGTATTACTTAGTTGCCTCTATATTTGTCGGGCTGTAAGCCAGTAATTCCCCTAGTCCGGCCCCGTGTGACGGTCCGGCATTTACAAGCCGAGTGTGTCCGCGTTGACGTCGGCGGGAGCAATGGCTTCATTGCCTTTCACCGAAGTGTTACATATTTTACAGCATTTTGGTTAACAGCTGTTTGAGCGTCTGATATCAGTATAAAAACGAAACACAATATGACCCTCTCGCTCAGTGCCTCTCTGATTATGTCGACCAACGCAGCATCCCAGTTCAATCAAATTCTCTGGGTATTTGCCGCCATACGTTCGCCATGTTCCCATACCCACGAAGCATTGAATAATAATTTCTAGTGGTGCTCTACATTCTTTTTGGTGCCCTATTCCTCGTGATGTCCCACCTCCAAGAACGACTCCAAAGGAGGTCGGAGGGAGAACATCCTTGGAGGCAATATTCGCTGCAGCCCTGGGATCATGCATCACTCTCTTATGAGTCTGCCGACAAGGATCTCGAGGCCTAGATCCCCGACGGCCACCCCCGCCCCATTACGTTCACCGTCAATGTCGACTTCTCTGACCATCCCCATTGTTAGATAATACCGGTAAGATATTCCGTAGGTCGAAGCGTTGGAAAGTGCTGACATCACCATTTGAGATAACCGTATTGTTCATGGAATGAATCCATGTCGCACAGATTATCAATTTTGCAAACCGTTGTTTCAATTTCCTTTATCTCGTCTTAGTCGATACATATACATACGCGCTTCCACGATCTCTTGTTTCCTAACAATGTGTAATCTTGTAGAAAGCCAATGCGCACGAGATAACTCCAGGGCCTGTTATGTCCGCGTTGTTTGGGCCATTCACAGGTGAGTTTGAACCACTTCTTAAAGTCATGATCAAGATAGTTACCAAAGATACACAAGAAAAATGGGCAATTCAGTTGAAGAACCTCCAAAACTCCAACCCAACCCTCCAACACCAATTTACCCGCCGCAGGAGCATCGTATTGAAGAGGGCGACGGGAAGATGAGGAGATATAGGTAAGTCGAGATAATCTGGACGTGAGCTCAATTCTCAACCGTTTTCCTTGAAAGTAGGCTCATTCGATTCAGACGGGAAATCCGGAGGGCACCTCGAGGCCCAATTTTTTCTAACTACCTCAAGATCATTTGGTGGGTCAAATTTGGGTGTTTTTGGCTGTACAAGAGCAGACTGGGTGAGCCCCTCCGGGCGCTCAGGACTATGAGAAGTACACGGAGACACACTCCCCGCAGACTGGACATCCTATGCTGCCTGGCAAACTTGCCAATATTTCCGTAAGTCAACCCGGCGCCTGGCAGGAAGCACAAAAATCTGTTTTATGGCCACCTCCGCCAACTCAGTGCGCCTCGACGGGCGGCATATACTTTAGAGCCCAGTCGGCCGCCGATACATCATGAAGGCCGGTTCTTGTCAAAAACCGGGTTAAAATCAGCCCACAGCGACCAATTTGAGGCAAACTTGTGAGAAAGCAGGGCCCAACACAGAAAATATTGTGCAACTTGCTTCAGCAGGGATTAATTTGCCAATTTATGCTGGAAGCCCTCTCAATGTTCACGCCGTTTATTCGACCATAAAATCGGTGGGCACTCCCGCGGCTCAAAGATACAAAATTTTAAAAAAGCAGGGCCAAACACGGAATATATTGTGCAACTTTCTTCGGCGGGGGTTAACGTACCTGAAATTTATGCTGGAAACCCTCTCAGTGTTCAAGCCGTTGATTCGGCCATAAAATCGGTGGGAATTCCACTCCTGCGTCTCGAGGATGCAAAATTGCGAAAAAGCAGGGCCAAACACAGAAAATATTGTGCAACTTGCTTCAGCGGGGGTTAGTTTGGCTGAAATTTATGCTGGAAACCCTCTCAATTTTCATGCTGTTTATTCGGCCATAGATCGAATACACGTCGTCGTCTTGCCGGTGTCGGACACGATTTTCAGGTGTTGTACTTCGGCGTACTTGACAAGTACGGTTCGAGTCTCTGTTATTTCAGTTAGGACCAGGGCGCATAACCTCCGTCAACCTCGTGGAGATTACCACCACAAATTACAAGCGCGGAGTCATTTTGATACCCGGATCGCTAAATACTATCTAGTCAGACCACCTCCGTTTTTTATGAAACGAAAATTTTATCCATAAACCACCCTATTCTGGTTCCGAATCCAAAATCTTGGAAGGGAACCGTCAAAACTCCGGGTTGTCATGAAACCTTTTTGTCCGGCTTGTATTCGTCTTCACCTGCACGATCGATGAGAAGATTTATCCCTTTGCGTTAGTTCAAGCCTTCGACGTCGGAACCAGCCAACGATCAGCAAAGGACAACGCTTTACTTTTCTATCGCGTCCCCCAGTGTGACGGATGCGCGAGGAAGCGAGATCCGCCACAGGAGAGGTTGAGCAAAGCGACACGAGATGACTGTTGTAAGTGTGGATTTTCCAAAGAACCGTAAATACGACAATGGCTTTATATACGGGTAGGGAGTGGCAGTGTGATCTCATCAACAATCGCCACAAATGGAAATAGAGTTGAAGGAGCATGAAGACGCGAAGCACGCGTAACAGAGAACTGGAAAGAAAAGGAACGTGGTGAGTGAGTAAAATAGCAGGAAAAGAAAATAATATCCGAGGCAGGGACGGTGTGACTGCCACGAATTCATCTCAGTTCACTCCCTTATTAGAGGCGCTCTACTGGCACCGGATTTTGACAAGAAGGATGATTATCTTGTAATTGATGTCGTTGACAGTGATATGTTCTTAAGACTCAAGGAAAAGTATCCCGGACTCGCAGGGCAGTAGATATATCCGTTGTGAAGAATACCACGGTTCTTCAATTAAAGATAACGGCGCGAGTTATGGATGGGAGGCTGGGTGGGCCGTGGTTCAAATCGAGGCATACGAGAGCCACTGAGGGAAGGCATAGTTTCGGAGAGTAAATGGGTAACTCAGAGTGGTTGACGTCGTCGTGAGAGGATGCTGAGGGATTTCTATCAAGCTGGCACGCAAAACCTGAGTTCAGCGGAAGCATAGAGACAATGAGGGCCACAAGTTCGATTGACAGTCTGGAGGCATGTAATGTCGAGCGGTAAGACCGGGGCAAGAGCTTGTAAGAGTTGAGCGGCGTCGGAGAAGAGATTAATATTATAAGGGGGCTTGTTTACATGACCTTGGAAGCCGCGTACAACACTCTTATACCCTACAGTCTTAAACTAGGAAGCGCAACACAACGTAGAAGAGCAACACTGGGGATTTGGTCCCCGGTCGGGCCCTAAACTTATAGGGGTACAGTAGGGCATCACAGACTCGGAAAGGATTTGTGAGAAACAACCCTGCGGAGCCCACAAAATTGCAACTTTTGTGGCTGTTTTGCACGGCCATTGATCCCGACAGGTCATTCCACCCGGTCCGAATCAATAGCAACAGCATTTTCCCGCACAGAATCGGAGGACGTGCCCAGCCGCTGTCAAAAACGTGACTTGGTATGGAGACCTATTTTCTCGAGCTTGATTGGGAGGTGATAGCCAGTGCAATTCTAAGCAAAACTGCCTTTTCAGATTTCCCATTACCGCCCTCGTCATTGAGCCTAGGGCTTTGAAGCTCTTCATTCTGAAGGGAGGCGGTACAGTGGGCACCGTATTCCATCCGGTCCGAATCAATTACAACGGCAATTCCCGGCACAGAATGGGAGGACGCCCAGCCGCCGTCAAAAAACGTGACTTGATATGGAGACCTATTTTTTCGAGCTTGATTGGGAGGTAATAGCCAGCGTGATTATACGCAAAACTGTCTCTTCAGATTTCCCGTTGCCGCCCTCATCATTGAGCCTACACCGCCATTCGAACACATTGTTGCTCAAATGTTGAGTGTCAGCAGTCTTACAACACCTGAAAAACATTAAAAATTCATTACTGCAATGTTCCACAAACATTTAATGCAAAATATTGCTGAGAATGTCCTAGAAATGTAAGGTAAATGTTGTTACAACATCCTGGCAAGATCCTTCAAATACATAGTTGAAAAATGCTTCTGTGATTCGACTCATTTTGTTTACAAAATATCTCAAGTCGTTAACATTGTGAGAATATTTTTCCCGAATGGCGGTGTAGGACTTTGAAGCTCTTCATTCTAAAGGGAGGCGGTGTAGTGAGCAGGCCGGTTCACTCGAGGACCCCTGATTATGGGATACCTTTGGAGGCCAGGTCAGAGAAAATCTGGATCGGCCAATTTTTGTCCGCGGAGATTTTGGCGGGATTCGGTCGTTTTGTCCGCACCCAACCTAGCCGAAAATGATGGCCTCTCCCAAAAAGGGAAATTTTCCGCTCCCACGACCTGTGAAATCGTGATTTCTTCCCTCGGTCGCCTATTTTCACTGTTTTCGACCTGCCCCGCCGAGATTTACCACATCGCAACCCAGATTCTCCCCGAAAATGGGTTTTCGGATGAATTTTTGGGTACCGAAGTCGACCGATCCAGGCGATTTTTGTCCGCCTCTGACGTGGGTTTTTCGGTCGCCAGCCCCAATTTTTGCACAAGTTTAACCTAGGTTTGGGGCCTCAAAAACTCCGCGACCGGACCCGGCCTCCAAGGGTATAATCAGCGGTCCTTTCACTCGCTAAGCTATAGGGACTTTGATTGTCCGCGACTGTACAAGACTGAGGTGCGAGCGAAGCTGCCCACGGCGGAGCGTATAGTGCATGAGACAGGAAAAGAAACGTCCGTTATTGGTCCTGCTATGTACAGTTTGGTCTCGCGGGATTGTTTTCAGGTTTCGGCGCTTGTTGGGTCGCCAAGAGATCTCTCAAAACCACCTACTCTGACCGCCCTAATATTGAGTTAACATCCAGTTGAACCGGTTAGCCTCGCCGCCAGCCTGAGAGGAAGACAAGTCCATTGTTTTCATGAGCTTCCACAGGCATTTACATTGGAAACTCCATGTTTCCCTAGGTAGGAAAAAAAAGAGTCACAATTTATTATCCAGGTCGAGAATTCAGGGCTGTATTGAGGAGACAAATATTACCCTAAATGAGGTGCACTGGTATATTTAGCAGGTGAGATTCGACATTCAATGTCACTTGCATGCCCGTCTGGATGAGTCAGTCCAACACCACTGGCCCTTGCCCAAACTTGGCATCCGGAATTTTACTCAAGATGGAAAGGGTGTTGCATTTTTAAACAGCTCCTGGGGTGCCAAATAGAATAATTCTAAATAAATTACTGCCCTTTACAAAATTTAGGGCACGCCATTTTTTTTTCCATTTTGAATTGTTTCGGGAAAATCGGGCGCCCTGAGCTCAATTCGCGGCGCATTATGTCGAGAGTAGAACCAGAAGAGTTGCATTAGGGGTGCTCAATTCTTGGCTCGTCCCGCCCGTCTCGTCCCAAATTAATTGAATATTTGCTCGAAACAAACAAACTTCAAACTCCGCCACGTTGCGGGGCAACGGGGCAACCTCTCGCTGTTTACTACCTCTAGCATGCTGCTCAAGCGTTAAAACTGATCGATAATATTCAATTAATTTGGGACGGGACGGGCGGGACTTTCCCTTTTGCTTTAGTAGTTCTGGTTGAAAACTGAAGGAGATCTCTTATTAATTTGAAACATGTTGATTGAAACATCACTCTCAGCGCGATAACAATTTCTGAGTGAAAAGTGCATGAATCTGACTCTATCACCGCTCGCAGTCATAACAACTGTGCGCAGAGGTAAAAAAGGTCCATGGTTCTTATTTCTGCAAAGGATGCTTCGCGGATGAATCCTAACCAAACGGTGTAATGCTGAACCCATTATCACAGGGCTTTCCGAGTTGGCGCCAAGCCACTCACTCTCGTTATTCCCGCCCTCAGGTCAAATTTACCGTGAATATGCAGGAGCATTGCTTGCTCAATTATTCAGAGCCCTCTCGGCAAGTCTCAAAAAAAATCCATAGCTGTTTCAACCCACATCTGTGGCAATTCCAGCGTAGCAAAATCTTCATCTCTCGAGTTATTTTCGTCAAATGGTGGCACTGGCAATATTAATGCCTCCGGGCTAATTCACTCGGCAGCAGGCTGCTGTCCTATCCCAGGGATATATTTTATCCGACTTCAGTAAAATGACCATCGATTTCTCAATTCTCAGTAGATCATTCAACTTTCGCAGGTAATATTATTTGTGGACAGTCCTTCCACAAGGGTTTCGTGCCCAATTTTTGAGTTTGTTTTTTCCTCTCCAGCAACTGCCCAGAGTACCACAAACTCGACGGTATCTTTGCATGTGGGACAATGTAAAAAATTCCGCCACAGCATTTCTGTGCTCCAACAACTTTCGCCGACTCATTTTTATAATTAGGGTTGTTTAGAGTAAACGATGGCAGTTGAAAAACTGGAACCGACCGCTCCTGCCAACCAAACACGGCCAAAACTGCCGGATCGATCAAGGGCGGTGCCCGTCCCCAGTTTCAAATAATGTTGCGCTTCGCTATCTAATCTGGATGAATGTGTCGCCTTTGCGCACGAAGATTGGCTAAGTTCGTAACAAAGCGGCATGTTTTGTCACAGCGGAATTATGTCTATCCATATTCTGAAGGTAATATTCCTTCCACTGTCTTGCTGGGAAACCAGACATCTAGCGAGCCTCAGCATATGTCACACGATCATAAACGGAGAGACTTAGTACCCCACCGAGGTTGTTGAGGGCCTCCTTATATGATTTGCCCTTCGAATGACACTCGAGCAACCCATTGATGAGGGCTGATTCGTTGGCAGCCACGAAAGTTGAAAGTGACCTCTGTCTGTGGTGAGAGTGAGCTTACGGAGCGCGGTTCAACTTCACGAGATAGTCGATTCTATCCACGTTCTTCAGTATTAATCCTTCCATTGACTTGCTGAGCAGCCGCTCATATAGCACAGGTTGAGATTCAGTGTCGGTTGAAACAGAAAGAAACTCACCCCATCAAGTGTGTTTAAAGCTTCTTTATGTATCTTCCCGTTGAGGATCCCTCCCAACGCCTTCAGGAGGACCAACGATACACTTCCGAACGGGCATTTAAGTGTCGACCATAGACGTTAGTGGCTGGGTCGCATTTCCGAGTAGTTTCACGCCATATACACCATTTTTGCATGTGCCTTGAGTCCACAAACTCGATTTTTTAGAAACCGCTCGTTTATTTTATCTCGCGACATCCGAACAGGTATGGTATGGGTCAAACAGTATGGTGCCTAGAGACTAAAGGCAGAGATTCACGCAAGCCCCCTTTCGTGGCCGGGTCTCGAAATGCCCAGCAAACAGATTTCTATTGCTTCTGAATCAGTTTCAGACTTTATAATGGCCGGAAGAGACTATTTTATTTTTTCCCACCTCGAAAGAAAAAGTGAAACACCGTGGGAAAAAGTAGCTTTTTGTGATAAAGGAAATCAGATATAACAAAAATAACAAAATTTTCCACCGCGTGACTGTCGATTTGAATGTACAGCACTACCAATCCAGCTGCCTGCGACTTTGCCCGCCGACTTGATACTATTCACGCCGAATTACACGCCGAGCTTGCTCATGCTGACGAGAATATGGCAAAATATTACAACCTAAACCATCTCGTCGCACCCGAGCTTGAAATTGGATCCCTTGAATGGCTCTTGCGTCGCAACATTAAAACTCCGAGACCTAAATTACATCCAAATTCGACTATCGTCGCCTCGTACCGTTCAAAATCCTGGAAGGCCGTGGCCTCTCTTCATATTTGCTCCACCTCCCTGCTCCCATGTCCCGTCTTCACCGTGTTTTTCATGCTTCACTCCTTGAAAAATATATTCCTTCTTCGAACATCCCAGACCGCGAATCACCAACAACATTCCCCATGTTGAGCTTGATCCGCTGGACAACTCACGGGATATCGACCTCGACTCCCGCAAAGTTGGACGCCGTTACGATTACTTAATCCATTCGCTGGTCCTGAGGACAGTCAATTCCATTGATGGATAGCACGCAGGGGGTGGGCACTGACTGATCACGTAGCGGCGCTGCGTCCGACGTCCAAGCCCCGACACAGGGTTCTTCATAAGTGAATTGGGAGTTTCCGGCGAAGCTGAGAAAAACACAGGGGACGGGTCATTCCTTCATTGCAATATCACTACCCCCCCCCCCCCCCCCCCCCCCCCCCCCCCCTCCCCCCAGCCGCGCACTGCTCCTCCTCTCTCCTCCGCGACCCGCCACTCCCTCCCCTACTCGACGCGTCTCCTCCTCCCCCTCCCCGCGCATCCGTCTTCCTCTCCTGTGCTCCCGCTTGCGCGCTGCTTGCGGATCGGCCGCGACCGCGCGTACTTTAGCCCCCCCCTCTCGCCCCACTGCAGCTCCCGCCCCATCTCTTGCGCGTCCCGCCGCTCGCGCTCCCGCAACGCACGCTCTTCCACTGGCGCGTACTCTTCCTCCTGCTGCTCCTCCTCCTCCGCGTCCCACCGCACGCAACGAATACGTCCCCGGGCCTCCCAGCTGCGGACACAGATACGCGCCGCGGATGTGCGTACCCGCGGACTACACACGACGGGCCATACAATGGCGCAGGTGGAGAGCACGCGCGCATGTGCATACGGGGGAACGGGCGTAGATGGAGGCGAGGGCGCGGGCGCAGATGGGGGCGAGGCGAGGCGCGCGCGCGGGGATCCGTCGCGTACGAGCCGTGGCCTTACTGACACGTCCCTCCTCTCCCCGCCTCAGCCGCGGAGCACGTCCTGCTTCCCCGCCACCGCGTACACATCCTCCTACTCCGCAGCCCGTTCTCCTCCTGCTCTGCCCCGCGTTCTCCTCCCGCTCCGCCCCACTCCTCCCGCTACCGCCCCAACATACAGCGTGCAAGAACGATGCGGCGACACCTCTCTGCCGGTGATGCGAGCACTCCCTCGGGACGCAGCGGAGGGGATACATGGGCGGACGTTGAGTGGCTCTGGATGCAAATGCGTCGGCGCGTGGTGGGGAGACTCTTCTTCCTCTCCTCCTCCTCCTGACCCTCGCCTCCTCCGGCTCCCAGCGTCCCGCTACCTCCTCGTCAGGGCACTCCCGCTGCCTCCTCGTCCGTGTACTCCTCGGCCCTGCACTCCTCCTCCGGCTCCGGTGGATCCCCGCGCGCTTCCGATGGTGCACATATCCATATGCGGAGTCGACTGTGGGCGCAGAAAGTCCGTTGACTGCAAGCGATGCGTATGCGTCGAGGCGGGCAGGCGGGCAGGCCGCAGACGCGTGGTCCGTGAATACGGATGCGTTGGCGGGGTGGCGCGCAGTCTGCCTCCTCCCACTTCCGCTGGTGCGTATCGAGCGTGTTTTCTCCCGACAAATGCAGCGGCAAAGGGCGGGGCACGTGGATCGCGAGCGACGATGGGACGTGCCGACAGCTTCATCGAATACGGGGGCAGAAGGAGGACCGGCGCATCGCACGAGTGTCAGCAGCGGGCGCCCGCCCCGCCGCCGCCGTCTTGCGGTGCGAGTTACTCGACGTGTGTGAGTTGTACGGGTTGTGGGAGTGGATGGACGTGTGCGACCCGTACGAGCCGTGCGACGCGAGTGCGCCGACGGCTGCTCGGCGGGCGCGGGGGGAAGGGCGGGAGCGTCGGGAGCGTCGGGTCCAGTGGGGGATCTACAGCAGAGGTGCGTCAGCAAGCTGGAATGCGGAGGGTGTGGGGAGACGAAGGGGAGGAAGGCAGGGAAGGCGGCGGTGGGGGACGGCGGAAAAGATAGGGAGGAACGGATCCCGGGGGGTCCGGGGCGCGGGGGTGGAAATGGAGGGACAGGAAAGCAAAACGGAAGTCGAAGAGATGAAGGCCCAAAAAGGAAACTGCAAAATACTCGTAACGGCCAAAGTTACTGCGTCGACGATGTAGCAACGGGGGAAAGGGCCAAAGTAGAAGGAATGAGGATGGCGCAGATGATGTGGAGCGTGCAGGGCGTGGGGGAATAAGAAAAACGGTTTTAAAAAATTAGATAAGGGAATACGATCGACAAGTGGATGGAAGGAACGAGGGAATCCAGATGAAGGTGCGCCGCGGAAAAAACGGTGCAGAAGAAGAACTCACCCTTAACCCGATGCAACGCCGTCGCTAACAAGCCCGGCACTGCTGTTACTCGTCCCCGTCCACGTGCTCAAATGGCTCTCGTCCCGCCCGCATGCGACCCGTGCGAGTGCGCCAGCGAATACGACGGCGTGCTCGACACCGACCCGTCGCTCTGGCACGGCGACAACGGCCGGTTCCCGCTGCTCGTGTGATTTTGATTGTGGTCGTGGGTGTGCGGATTTGGCATTCGCGGCGACGAAGAAAGGCGGGGGCAGAGACGCGAGCGGTGGGGGCGTGGATTGGGGAAGGAAAAGTGCCACTTCGGGGGGCGTGCGCACCGTGGTACCCCCACCGCTGTATGCGCTGGGCGGACTGCCTGGCAGCCGTACATCGTCGTACTCATAGTCGTCGGCGTTGTGGCCGCTCTCGCGGAGAGTGAGCAGCTCCGCCGCGCTCGTCGCGGATGCGCGGTGGTTCACGTCCGCTGGTGTCTTTCTCTAGCCCAAGAGAACACCGCCAGAGGACGAGGTAGATGTGGACGCCGCGGTGGAGGGTGCGGCGGACGGCGGGCGGTCGACGGGTAGGGTTTAGAGCGGCCGCGCTAGGCGGGGGACTGAAGGAAACGCGGATGCGGCGAATACACATGAAAAAAGGGACTTGAGCATGGCCACCGTGCGCACTAACGTTGCGTCGGGAGTCAGGCCCTTATTAATATTCGGTGCCTGATTCCGTCTGCTGTTGGGCGCAGGTAGGAAGTGAAAGAGAGTGACAGTCACCGTGACAGTGACGTGGCAACCGCTTCTTGACGGCCACTACTACATCAAATGGGAAAAATTACCCGCAAAAAGGAACAAGCTCCCGGTATTCTTCCACATATATTGTGCTGTCCCCCATTAACACAGCTCCCAGTTCATGATTTTCTTCGGCTTCCATCAACACTGTCGCGGCTGAACGTCATAATGCCTGGCACCGCCGAAGCACAAAATCTTGTAAATGAGATCTCAGGACTTCATAGCGGCCTAATCTCCGTGCGTAGCCGTGTTTTGGGCCCACAATATATTTAATTTTACCGTCAGCTTGGAGCAATTGTGGAGTTCACCCTAAAAACGATGCCGGGCGACGGTGAGATATGTGCAGCCAGTCAACGCCTACGCCAAAAAATAAAGGATGCGCGCCACAGAAGACAAAATTTGGGCCTTCACCAGCAAAAGAGGAACTTGGTGTGTATATCTGTCTTGTAAAATTGGAATCTGTCTGCAACTTTTTGCAGCGGCACTGCCTGGGCTTGGACAACAAACCCCGGGCACTGAAGGACATGCTTTCCACACAGGATGACCCATCTGTTGGCAGCCTCGCCAATCCACGCGTCGTTTGGCGCAATCGCGACATCACGAACGCACCTGCCCAACGGCGCATTCTCTCTGACACGAAATGCCGGCCGGAAGATGATCTAATCATCGACGAGGACCACGGATATATGACTGTGGAGCCGGGTGAATCTGTAATTTTCCTCAGTAATGGTAGGGTTTCCCCCTCTTTGATATTTCAAGCTGATGAGGTTTCAGTGTCAGATAAAATTGTAATCGAGCTGGCCGTTCTCCGTGGGATCGCATCTGGTTCTGAGGGGGCAATTGGCTTTTACAGTTGGCTACGCACTGTTGTTGACCACGCCTGTTCCGAGAGACGTGATGTTCGTGTCAGTGGATCCTACATTTATTTTTTTTGGGACAAAACTGATGATTTTATATCCGAATCATCCTGGTACAATGGTACAGGTAGGTTGGAACATGGGACCCCGTCATGCTCGTGAATATGGCCTTGCCAAAGGTTATACGAAAAAACTTGACTGGGATACCACTGTCGCCCATGATGGGGACGTCACCGCTGCGATGACCCTTACATGGGGGATCTGCCGGTCGTTCTTGCCAATTGATTTGATACGTTCAATCGAGGAGGATCTACAGGCAAGTGGGCTTCCTCGAATGGCGACACGCAGCACCGGAGAAGGTCTGTTCTCCAAGACTACTGTGATGTATTTTTTCTTGAATCTCTTTATATAGGAACAGGTTACCGGATCAGGCTTGATGGAAGGGAATACAATTTTCCCCTCGTCGAGAGAGCTCCTCCGGAGGGTCTTGTCACACGAGACTACTCATCGTATTAAATTCCACTATTTGGGCCTCGAATTTGCTAATATTGGTGTAGCTGGTCACACATCGACAACTCATACATCAATTGGGCTCTTTCATTTAACGTCAATCGGATAGTTGACCCAACGGCCCGACAAATCATACCGTCCTCTATACAATCCACCGCTCGGTTTACTCGGACATCAATGAAAGCCAAGGTATTTCTCTGCAAACGCTGCTGCTATTGGCTCTTACTTGCAACCCACAGCAGCCAGTGACTGGGGGTTTGGTTTGCGAAGACCCCTCACTATGGCCCGAGTACGGTGGCGGAAACTTTGTGGACCTCACCTTGAAAGTGAAGGTGATCCAAGCCACGGGTACCATTCTGGCGCACCGGCCTAATACGGTCCATGGAACGACACGTCTGTGTGGAGCTCGCAGCTGTGGTTTCACGATCCCCTTCACCGAGCGGCTCCACGAGGGGTTCAAAATGTCGCACAGTGAGATGGATATAGTCTCTGGGGAAGGAGAGCCGGAGTATGGCCGTGATAGTTGAATAACAATGCCTGAAGTCGCAACGATCTTGCCTCAGATGTTCATTAATACATCACTCAAATTTGTAACCGTGGTCAGCCAAGACAAATTGGCAGGAAAGACTGGAATCCCACACTAAAGATACCCTGAATACTGTACCATTTCGACCCACTGCTCGCAGCGAGGATAATGGAATATGAACTGAAATTATTCAGGCCTGCTCCGGACGACGTTTCCCAGATATTGCCCAAATCTCGAAGGTGCACGTTCAATTTCAATCCCAAATGGTAGACGACATCCTTCCGGATCTCAACTGGGCAATTAAAGACGGGATCGATGTTTCCCTGAGCTACCCAGCTTCTCCCTCGCAGCAAAACACCCCCCACATACATGCGCGTGGAGAGGTGCTCTCGGATGACTTGGATTGGCTACTTTTTCCGCCTAGCTCTACTCTAGAGTTTGATTTGGCTCACTAGTGCGCCTCCGAGAGGCTGGTGAATGAGCAGAGATTTGTAGCGTCATTTCGATTTCGCACCTATTTATTGCTCTGACAGAGCTTTTATTCAATATAATACGTGCATGCCGCCAAATCAGCGGGCAACTTTTTTTTTTGCTCGCCCAGTTTTGCAGTAAATACAAATTCCTCTTACAGATCTAGTCCAGCTACTATCCACTTCGCAGTGCTAGTGTTGGGTTCAGTAGCTTCCCATCGTCTCGCATGTCCGAGTTTACGAGGATATCCAACCTAAGCGTGAATCCACGGATAGGCAGGCTGGCGAGGCTGCCACATGGATCCCACTGTGTGCCTGCAAGGTTATCGAAAAGGGTGAGGTGGGTGATGAAACGTAATGGTGGTTGTTCGATTGCAAGGGCCGGAACATCGGGGAAGAGCTTGTGAAAATCCACGGCGAGACGCTCGAGGGGCATAACCGAAAGCATCTATGTCGACGACGGCAAGATCTACGTCGCATCGGAGTCACTCGAGACCAACGTCCGACTTTTGCGGACGGCTTACATTAAGATCCGAACTGCTCTTGGACGCTGGGGGCTCGCGATCGACGATGCAAAACGGGAACTGCAACATTACATTGGTCGAAAGAGAGGAAAAAAGGGGACTCCCCTTGGTAACCCCGCAATTCGGCTCCCCAACTCGGATGGTTCCGAGGCAACCATCACCGCCTTCGAGACGGTAAAATGGCTCGGCGTATATCTTGACAAATCCCTCCAATTCGACCACCATGTCAAGACCCTCACGGCGCGCACGGAGAACACGGTGAACGGACTCACCATGCTCTCGAACACACATCCTTGTTTTCTTGCGACTCCTGCCGCCCGCATTTGTTCGGCACACATCATCGCAAAACCACGGAGTATCAGGCGCTTTGTTTAACCCGACGCAGCAGAGGTCACCAGGTGGAACTACACAATTTATCAGAGGAGCCTTTATTTGAGAAGTAGGAAGTACCTTTGAACCGCACGCTGGCCCTGCACATATGATGATTTCCAACTCCCCACTGGCCACTGTGCAATCGTTTCAAGCCGGATTTTGACGGGGTCTTGCTGGGAGGATAGCCAGCGAAATTTCGGTTCAAACTGTCGCTTCAGATTTATTTTGGCGGCCCTGGTGCTTTTGAAAAGGAGCTCAGGGCTCTCCATGCCAATCCAAACAAATGCAGGCCGTCACCAAACAATGTGCCGAGATTTTGCACCAAAACAGTATTTTGGCCACTGTGCAATGATTTCAAGCTGGATTTTGACGGGGTCTTGCTGGGAGGATAGCCAGCAAAATTTGGGTTCAAACTGTCGCTTCAGATTTATTTTGACGGCCCTGGTGCTTTCGAAAAGGAGCTCAGATGGTGGTAAGAAAGAAAGAAAGAATTCTCCAAACGTCGAATGCGTTACTTTTTCTCACGTCCAGATCATGGATTACATAATGTCAGTCTGGTCATGGGACATCCCTACAGCTCTTTGCGGTACAACAGGCGCGGTCCGTTTTTTTTTTTTGCTTTCTGTTTTCGCAAGTTTTCACAAGAACAGCTGCCCTGAGCTCAATTCTCAACCGTTTCCCCTGAAAATAGGCTCATTCGATTCGCATTGAAAATCCACAGCCAATGGAATACCGGTATTCTTTATGCTTTTATGTAATAGAATTTCTTACGGAAAAACTTGGTTTTGAGTAGGACACCTGTAGCACTCGGAATACTGCCCCGATTGGCCCAATCTTTGGATATGCTATACATCTGATGTGACTCTAGCCAATGTGAGTGTTTACGGAGCTTAGTGTACTCAAACTTCCATGGACAGCTCTACTTATGGTAGTGTCTGGATATCTACTTCGCTAAAGTGTGTGCTAGATCACAATTACTCAGCATGTAATATAAATAAACACACCATTGTCTAGGGCCGCATCAGATATATAACATATCCAAAGATTAGGCCAATCAGGGCAGTATTCCGAGTGCTACAGGTGTCCTACTCAAAACCAAGTTTTTCCGGAAGAAATTCTATTACATAAAAGCATCAAAAATACCAGTATTCCATTGGCTGTGGATTTTCAATGTGAATCGAATGAGTCTATTTTCAGGGGAAATGGTTGAGAATTGAGCTCAGGGCAGCTGTTCTTGTGAAAACTTGCAAAAACAGAAAGAAAGAAAAAAACGGACCGCGCCTGTTGTACCGCAAAGAGCTGTAAACGCCGGAAATTACCCGGCTGTCGTGATCCTGAGTGATATTGAAACACTGAAACACACGTAACCTTCCCTCGCTTCCTTTACGTCCCACTTACCGTTCACCTCGGACCATGGCCTCGACCCCACGCGTAACCATTGAAGTTGACGAGCCCGAACCACCAAGAGGAGCCCCGCCACTTATTTTGTCTCCACACATCCTTCTCCCTGCGCATGAGCCCGACGTTACTCCTGCCAGCTCCTCAGTCTCCATCTCTCCTGGGGATTCCACCGATGGTTGCGAAGTTCCCTATCACTCGCATGCCTATTTTTTCATTCGATTCGACAGTGGTGTGACATTTTCGGCCAATTCGTAAATCCCATAAATCGAGAAAAAATTATTGGCGGGGGTCCCCAACTTTCGGTGTGACGCGTGACTGTCGAATTGAAGGAAAAAATACAGTGGTTCCGAATAAAAGTGCGCTGTGGAATGATGGAATAACCATTCGTTGAGTGATGGGAGATATCCACAACTGGTAGAGATTGTGATGGAATGAGCGCTGATAGACAGCGAGCTGAGACAATCTTGAGTGGGCAAGGAGCCCTGCGGAAGAGAGTGAAATGTAGCTCAAAGTAAACTGAATCCTTTTCGACCTCAGCCAGGCAGATGAATGTGATGGGTAGGACAGCAAATAACCCATGATACGAAACGGATTTCTCTGAAGAAATGTAGACAGGGTGAATGGAGGGAGGGGAGGGGGGGGGGGGGGGGGGGCTGGCCCAAAATGGACCGATAGAATGGCGGTAGTGTCGATGGGATGTAGCCCAATGGAATAAACGCAAGGTCGCGAATGTATGGAACATGTGACGATAAAGAATTCTTAAATGAATAGAATACGGTGGACAGAGAGTTCATATGGAGTGCACAGTGGGCTTTGTCAAAACAATATTATTCATGTCTTAAGCGTGCAGATGGTTGGCAGTGTGACTTGAATGTGGAGGCAGTTGTCGATCAGTTTTATCATGATTAGAGTGTCCGTGAACACTATGCCGTGAACACTATGAGATGGTAACTTCGCAGGCATAATAGGTGCGAAAGATACTTGCGTTCCCGCCAGAAGCTCTCCATTCTTAGTGTCTCGGAAGCCGTAGAATAGGAGCATCTCTGCATCACCGAAGAGACCGCCTTGACACAGGCTTCGGAAGGCCAGATGAATACTCGTGCTAAACTCCCTCTGATTTCTACGATTCTCGTAGCCCTGGGCAGAGAAAGCAGGAAAGCACGTATAATTCGACATCGGAAGCTTCATCCTCTGCCTGGCTGTCCCAGTCAGATTTTTCCTCGGGGCTTAGAGCATCCCACATATCCTTCAACACTACAAGATATGCCGGAGCTACGCTCCGGCTGGTTATAGTTGTACGCTGTGCGGTTATGTGTGCGAAGGTGTGCTAGTGGGAAAAGTGTTGACCGGGCAAACTTGACAGCCAAGTCTACTCTAGGCTATAAGTAGGAAACCCGCCAGAGTAGATTTTTAACCAACAGAACCAACTTTGCACATGGTTGCTGTCCAACTGTCAGTTTGTCGCCTAGACGGCAGAATCTAATTTTCGCCCTCAGTGGCAGGGTAAACATGTCAAATAACAACCTCCTCTGGCAAGGGAAGTGCCAGCTCATCACAACATCTGTTGGTTGGTTACTCTTGGTCTTCGTGCTCTGTCTCCAAGAAGGTGTATGTCAACTCTCTGTAGATTGACATCGCATCCAATTTGAAGTTATTTCGAACTCGGGTGCTGGTTGATGGAAGAGTTGAAAGCTACTACAACATTATATACTATTGTATACTATGAGGTCCTCAAGCGCTCCCGTGGACCCGTAAAAGAACAGACACCCAAGAGAAATAGTGAATTGGCTTACACAGAGAATGCTCTACGCGTCACGATACTGTGGAGCCAACGCACGGGATCCCGCACACGCCGAAGCAGTGCAGATATACAGCTGTCAGAAATCAGCCTCGGCGAAAACAAAAGAGCAACAGAGGACGCACCTTCTCTGTAGCCCTCGCGAGTTGGTACAGATATGCATGCTGTAGATCTCCAAGCCACCGAGATGAGGAAGTGCGACAAACTGTAAACCTCCCCGCTGTGACATCATGATGTGTGAGCGGATTGGGAGCGCGGTGATCAAAGTGTACGTACAGGCGCAAGTTCTCCATGGCGATGCTGGGTTGTAGGTGCTGATATGGAGCCGATTTGAACGGGTGCAGCGCAGGACATGTATGGGAGCGGCGAGGCGAAGATCATAGGAAGGCAGCATGTTGACGCACCAAATACAAAGCTTGACGAGGTCCTGGCTGAAAAGGGGCGGGTACCACACACTTGGTTCGGTGTAGGGTTGATTACCGCTGGAGGCACGGTGGCGGGAATGGGGGCAGTACATATGGTGCGGTGCTGTAGCGCTAGCTAACATTGGGTTCCAGGTGAATTGGATGCAGCTCCTGAAAAGGTTTGAACGAGACCGATGGAATCTTCACGGATATTTGAGGTGCATTTCCGCTCCCCTGCTCCATCCCCCCGCCGCTCATGTACTTCCCATCATCCCGCACCAGTAGCACGGCTCCGGCTCTCATCGCGGAAGGAGTCTCGACTCCCCGTGCACACGACACACTCAGCACCGCTCCAGCATGGCCACTCATGGCGGGCATTGCTCGCTGTACACATTAGATGGAGGTAGTATCGATGGCCGCTTCGTGCCAGCGACGCCCCGCCGCTCCTCCGGGGCTCGAGGTACGCTGGGCAACACACTACGATGCTTCTTCCCAGCTTATCTCCATCGCACGGCGCAGCGTCCTGAGTCGAAACGAGTCCCTTCCTCGGGCCCATTCTATCCGGCTATAATTCCTGTGTCTCGAGTTTAATCCCATAGCTGCTGCGACTTTGTGGGTGTCTTATAATCTACCGTGAGTCTAACTATATTTTTTTTGTCTAATCTCCCTCCACTGGCAACGGCGATGGTAAGTTCAAGGTTCATGCTCATTCCGCCGTAGAGCAGGCGCACGACGCACCTAGGACGAAGGGATTCTGTGTAAAACTGAGGGAAAACGGACGCGACAATCTGACGCGTCTCGAGTGCGCGCGAAGAAACTGCTACACGAGAACAAGAAACTACCGCAGATGGTAAGTACGGCACGAAAAAGGGTAAGAGTACCGCTCGAACGCACCTATTCCCAGGTGAATCGTGCAAGAAACAGGCGAGAAAAGAGCCAGACAAGCTGGCGGCCAGTGTGAGCTGGAGCCGAATTAGGTCGGAAAAAAAAAAACACGCAAATAGGAAGTGAGACCTAGATAGAATGAAAGACGCTTCAAAACCCTTTCGAACGGTCCTACTCCGGTGGAATTTTGTCAAGAAATGGGGTCGGGAAGAGCGTAGGAAGAGAAGAGGTATTTAAATTTGTTCTTATTTACAAAATGATCGTTGGTGCCATTAACTTTGCAAACAGCTGTAACATTTCCATCTGGGCGGCGACATTGACAGGTGATGAGGTTCCTCCCCGTTTGTATCAAGCAACTCGCATTTCCAAAGGCTGGTCATCTTGCTTTCAACAATGCGACTGCACCTGTTTTCTCTCATTCTACACCCCTTGACAAGATGCCGACGAGGTGTGTTGCCAGGTATTGCGGCTGCCGGTGCTGACCTCGGTGTGGGTCCCAACGTATTGTATCAATCACGATGAACATCTGCACGCTTCGGCTCCGGGAGGAGCACCTGGTCAGGATTTCTGATCCACGGTCCGGACGATGTGCTTGTCGAATTTCTACTATCCCGCCTGGTTTTGCATTTACAACAAGTTGACGCTCTGCACGGGATCCCGCAGCGTTGTCGTCCGGCGCACGAGGTTTAAATTTGTGGCGTGAATAATCCTTTCTGTGTGACCGAGAGTCGGGTTTACTTGACTCTAGTTCTACCCTACTTGTGAATCGCGCCGTTCCGCCAAGGCCCAATTGATTTCTATCGGTCTCTCTCGTACATCACGGGTGGATGTTTTATGGTTTGCTGAAATGTGGATGTGAAAGGGAGAGGGAGCAACTTCGTGAAGATTCGAGCCAGACTTAATACGGGTATCTTGAATATAAATAGCATTCGGAAAGTTGCATCGCGGTGGAGTGGTGAGGTAAATGACATAATTGGATCCACTTGTGTTGAGACAAAGAAGCTGGTCAGCCAATCAGACCTCTTTGACAAGGCCCCTCGATTTGGAAAGCTGTGCTGATCAACGACTTTTGAACACCACACCACTATGAAGTATGTGGATAATTTTTGATTCTTTGCCAGATCGGCGATATCTACATCTTGCGCCATTTGTGGCACTCCGATGTCTCACCGTCCTATCCATGGATGCAGAAAACGAGATATCTGTCACCCTGAGGCTGCTGTCCACTGTGCCGTTGCCCAATCTGATCCACGAAATCACCATTCTTCTTCTCGAGCTCCCGCGACCAGAATGCATACGATTCGACCAAGACTTGGTCAACCTCAAGGACCGCATGCCGTACCTGAATCGTATTTCATTTTCCTGCCCTGGGGAAGGGCTGTCCTCCTTGTTCCCGCTGCTCAGTGACAGTGCGACGCGACTATTTCATCAGTCACGCCATTGAAGCCAAAGCGAGCTGGTCTCCTGGGAATCTCAGGCCTGCTAAGTACATGTAAGCTATTCCGTGGGCTTATGTGTATTTCATGGTGATTCAGCGCAGCAAACCTGTAATAAAATTTTGTTCCCACTTTCTTACTGAAGTAAGGCCTTTCGTGTTCACGCATTTCCTGCAGAGTTTACATGCTTACATTCAATCTACCTCTTCTGTCTAATACAAGACTGGGGGTAGTGCGGTTGGTTCGTGGATGAATTTCAAGTTAAGAGCGGTCATGCGTTCGATTACCAGTACAACCATGTCTTTCTATATGTTTTTCAGGCACAGGTGAAGTACTTATTATTACCGAGGGGACGGCGATGCGATGGAGCCAATTAGGTGTGTATTTCCTATTTTCTTTCCCTTTTTTTCTCGCTCGTCGCAATGCAACTCGGAGGCATGCTTTTTCGGTGGGGCGGGCCGAGAGCAGCCTGAGATTCAGCAATATGAGAAGCTGGTTAATAACCTGTCTACGGGAGTAGTTTATACAGTGCAAATCGTGCTGCGCGCGAGATTAGGCAGGTTGCGCAGGAGCCACAGAGCCACGGGGTGGCTGTCGGACCGTGCGCAGACCAGTGGCTCCACCACCAAATCATGACGTCGATGACTCGTTGGTGGCTCTTTTGAGCCAATTGCCTGCTATTTTTGTGCACGGTCCGAGAGCTACCCCGTGGCTCCGTGGCTCCTGCGCAACCCGTCTATTTTTTTGGGAGGGGTTATAGCGGAGGAGAGACCAAATAGCGGAAATGCCGTGGGATGGATAAAATATTGCGGGCAAAAAGAATCCCGAGTACAGAGAAATTTGTACGTTGCAGTCTGCAGAAAACGAGGCTACACGGGTGGTGGAGAGCTGTCTGAACGGTATCGCGGAGTCCTATTTTCGAAGAATATATCAGCCTAAGTGTCACCTAAGTATCGAATGTGACTTACGACATGGGGTACCAAAGGAGACCCATAGACCACCATGGACCCAGATTGTATTGTGCCATAGGCCGTGCTTGCTCGGAGTGGAGCGTATCGCTCATCCAAGCGATGAGGAGAACGAGCCATACCGTCCACGAAAATGACGCCACGCTCTCACTCCCACGCCAAATGTGGCCTGCTCCCGCTGCAAGAGGTGCCCCCGATCCATGTAGGTCCCTCTCCACAGCGGAAGAGCCCTGGCTACGAACACTTTCCCACAGGCAACGGGAAGGGCGATGCACGGTATCAAGAGGCCAAGGACGCCGATTATGGTGAGAGTCTGAAAGACGATGGCCCGAGAGTGGTTAGTCTCTCGTAGACAGACGCTACAACAATTTTGGTGCTCGTGCCTCGCATGTTGTAGTCTGTTGATAAGCTCGATCGAGCGATCGCTGGCCTGCTTATTACAAATCACAAAAATAAATGGGATGCTGGTATGCATTCCAGAGTGTGTTTTTTCACAAATGTGCAGTACTATATTACTTACTAGCATAAGTTGAACAATTTCTTCCCCCAACTCGCGGCGGTAGAAGTGATTTGAACTTTGATGGCTCAACGTATGACAAATCATGACAAATCTGCCCTTTTCATTCTGCGACAATGGAAGTTTAAAAAGACGGATTTGAAGAGCTATTTGGGGTCAGACATGAATTTAAATACCCTTTCTCTATGGAAGTTTGTAGATGAGGGTCCTGGAAGTGCTAAATAGGCATGGCAAAATTTCAAACTCCGATGATTTGTAATAAGCAGGCCACCGATACACGTGGCGCGGTTAACTACAGACTAGAGAGTGGTCCTCATCGATGATGTATCTCTTCCGAAAATCGGCGAAGTAATCGGTACGCAGAAACTCCAGGATGACGGTCGCGCCCACCACAGTTGCGACGGTCGCAAATGCCTGCTGAATTTTCCGCCGTATGACAGAGAGGACCATTTGTGGGGAGGGGCGCTCGGGAGGCTGATGAGTATATAGGGAGACACGTAAAGGGAGTATCGCAAAATTTGGGTGCGAACTGTCTCCTCAGAATCTTTTTCATGCCCTGGCTGCTTTGCACGAAGGCTTACATAATGTGCTCTGTGCTTAACCAAACAGACATCGGCACGACTTGCCGTGATTTCGCTCAGAAACGACACTCCGCGCCAACGTGCGGAGCTGCTAGGGAACTCCGTGTTGTCGACTAGATATCAAGTACAGGGATAGGGGTCGTCACTCTGTTGTCTGAGACATGGTGAGTATCGTCTTCAACAGCCCAAAAATATCTCACCTAACGCTGTCAAGGCTACGAATCAAATCCTCAACTTATTCCCACGTCTCGACGTGGGTCATCAACGGGTGGAAAACTTCTGGGGCAGGAAGCGTTTCTGTCGGGCGGGGAACAATAGGGGTATGAGGAGTTTTCAAGCTGTTTTTCAGCAGGACGGGCTTGAGAAGGGATGGGATGGGTTTAGTGACCATACGCAAGTCCTCGGGGCGAACTTGATGAGTCTTGGTTATCGCAGGAAGGCTTGCCACGTCTAGGTGGGGATCTTGTAGCCAGCTGCCGGGTCAGGTCTTAGTGACACCGTGGAGAGAGATCACACTCGGCCTGAGTGTATCGAAGCAGTCAGGCCGAGTGTATGGAAACACAACCAGAGTGTATTGAAACACTCGGGCTGAGTGATTTTTGGCAGAAATCGCACTCGGGTTGAGTGTGTCGCGCACTCGGGCTGAGTGTTTCAGTAGACTTGAGCTCAGTGTCTCGGTACACTCAGGCCGAGTGTTCGATACAACGCGACTGACAGGTCTCACAAAATAAGAGAGCCGCCGGGATAGGTGGATTGATATACGAACTCTGGAAAAGCCTCCACTCGAGGTATTTCGAGGATGACCATTGTGTTCAAACGACATCGAAACCTACGGACTGGACGAGAAAGCAAAATTCACTCAAGGGTGGATCCCACCGGATGGTCGGTTCCATTTTAGGGCACGGGGTTCAAAATGCCATTGCGAGGCACAGGGTTCAAAATGCCACTGTGGGGCATGGGGTTCCATCGTGGGGCACAATATTTTCTGGTTCCAGGCTGTTTTCGCACCGAAAGCCGTCTAGCATGCCGAGAACATGTCCCAGCGGCCTAATATTTTAGGACGGACAACATTTATAGCTGCAGAAACATGTGATAGATCCAGAAACACGGATAAATTACTTACAGTCCCTCTAGCTCCCTCGGATACATTTGCCAGCTTTGTCATTGAGAGATATTGTAAAGATTACATTTATCTAGCAATTTCATATATTTCAGGCTCTATCACATGTTCCCTCAGCTATTAATGTTGTCCGTCCTAAAATATTAGGCCGCTGGGACATGTTCTCGGCATGCTAGACGGCTTTCGGTGCGAAAACAGCCCGGAACCAGAAAATATCTAATACATAATATTTTCACAGATTCCCTTTTATCACTAACTGTGCGTGAATTAGCTGAGTAGATCTATCCAGTTTTTATGTGAATCGGTGAAGAACTGACTGAGATATCGGGAATTCTTTGAAAATATCCCAAAACAGAAATTTTTGGTTCGCGCCTTAGGTACTGCAATTAGCTGTAATCTCCTCAAGCTCCAGCAGCTTTATAGTGTTGAAGATCCGAAATTTCGTTCAAAGTAAGCCAAATGGTATTTATTGTGCTCTGGTCGTTACTTACATAAATATATAGATTGTGATGACAGAGATTATTTGCAGATCTGATAGCGTAGTTCATCAGTTTCTGCAATCAAGTGATTATTGGAGAGATATGTATAAAAATTGTTGACAACTCACGGGTACCCGGACAAGTACCCGGGATGGAAAAATTGACACCTGGATCCGTGTAAAACCCGTGAGCCCGAGTACCCAAACCGGCGAGTCGGGTTTCCCACGAGTATTCCCACGGTTCAACCCGCGGTTACTCGCGACTACAACAAATCTTGCTCGTTCCTCGCGTGTTGTACCTCTACCCCTGGTGAACCTTAGGCGTCCACTTGGCGCCGCTGAGCGAGTCCTCGGACCCCCGCGTCGCGCTGCGATGCCGCGGGTCGACGTGGACGTCCTGGAGGGCAACTTGTTTGCCTCGATGGCAAGTTTTCGCAAGATCCACTGTGGTGAGCTCAATTCTCGACGGTTTTTCTTGGGAGGGGGCTCATTCTATTCGGGCGGTAAAAATGGAAATCTGCAGAGACAGTTTTCCTTGGAATTGCGCTTGCTTCAAACTGGGACCGTCGGCCCGAATGCACGGCTTCAACTGAGTTCACTGTGCAAATTTGCGTGTTATGAGCCACAAACCAGACCGGACCCGAAGCCCGGCCGGCAATTGCCGGTCATTTTCTTCAAATTTGAGCTGTGGTTACCTCATTTATGTAAATGGGATTCCTGGCGAGCTTCTTCGGATAATTGACCCAAGCCGTCACCCTCACCGAACTGTGTGTGGAAAGTGCATGGATGGAAGAGTTGCTGGACATATTGCCGAACTGTTCCCACCAGCCCAACTCACCGTGGTCTCCTTCGTCGGCCGCTTCAACCGCGTGATAAACCGGCCACCGTGTCTCTCCACGTCGTTGCGCTCGCTCTCCCTGAGCGAGCCCTCTGACTCCCTGTTCCCGAACCACAACCAGCTCCTTAAATTCGTCACCCTGCCAGCACTCCGCGTGCTCGAGCTGTGCGGCTCCGACAGCCTCAAGGTCCTACCTGCCTTCCTCCTCTGTTCCGGGTGCATTATTGCAGAGCTCGCAGTCCCCTTCGTACCCCCCGCCGCGCGGCGCGATCTTACCCCGTGTGTGCACGCCGCGGCCTCGCAAATCACAACTCTGCACGTGGACGACGTGCCAGACATGCTCTCCCACACAGCGAGGCCGACGCTCTTCCTGCGCTGCCTCCTCGCAGAGCAGCTGCTGCTCCCCGGTCTGCGTCACCTGTCTCTGCGCTGCTACGCACAGGACATCGACCACGAGGTCGTGATCGAGTTTCTAAGGCTGAGGAGGACTCAGCCGCCGACATTTAGCTGGGATCTGCTCGGTGCTTATAAAAAGCGCGACTAGGAGTGGCCGTTGCCAGGCGCAGTTTGCGCACAATTGTCGGAGCTTCGAGCGGAAGGGTGAAGATTGATGTGACGTATGTTGTCTCAGATGAATATCAGTGGGATGCCTTAGATCTCAAGGAACGAGGTGAATTTATTTCCCAGCGAATTGAATATTAGGCTAACTATTTGTAGCCGTTGAATATTATCTACTGATAGATTCCCTTGACCACAGATGTCCCATATTCACAAGATGTGCTCACGCGGATCATTGATTAGATCCTGTTCGGTTCTGATATTCAAAATATGCAGTTTTGCTTTTATAATCGGGCCTCGCAGGGGCATTCTAATGACTTGGAATGATGGAAATGCCTCGGAACACACACAATGCAGGACCAAGGGGTATTCGTTCTTCAAATCTCCTACACGGGGTCGGAAAAGTGAACTAAGGCCCTCCAGACCCTGGCTGCATCACGTGAATCCTGACAGATTGTTTTCACTCAAAAGTAAGTTGCGGTCTTCTCTATGTGCTGAACTTGGTGCCACTGACTGTTATTGCTGTGCGAGGCTCAACGCTCCTGGAAGCTTGCACGACTCCGGCGCATCGCCCAACCAATTTACGAAAAACTTCGACCTTCGTACATCAAACCTTCACTCGTACATAAGATGAAGAAGAGGCTATAGACTACAAAGAAGCACCGAAGTCTTACGCAAGATCGCTGGATTTGAGAACCTCTGTTCTGTGGTTTCGGAATTCATTGAAAAACTTCATCAACCTGCCTCTGGCTCCAACCGTGTAAACACCCATATTCTTCGGATCAGAATCTGTCAACTTCAACATTTCATCCCATGAAATTCCTTGGAAGCAGTGACTGTATGTGTGGAGCCTTTTGGTGCGGAGCCACGACTGGATGTCAGGGGAAGGTGGGATGGGGAATTTTTTTGCCTTCAACGTCAGGTGCCGTGGACGTCGTAATTGAAATGCCGGGTGGAGGCGTCATCCCGCACGCTATCATTGCCTGCCAAAACCTCACGAGATTGTCTCGCTGGTATAGTACACCGTAATAGGCTGGTTCCCTGGAGACCATAGTAGGTAAATCATCCTACACTGTGCTATTTCGTTCAATTCGACAAGGGGGGTGACGCGTGACACGTTGAACCGATTCGACAATTCGATATCGGGTGGGGAAAACCGTGACAAGGCAAAAAAATCGAAAATCTGGCCAAACCGTTGACCTGGTCCAGCAACAACCTAGGGTGTGTTTTCACAGATAAGAACACAGTCGATCCAGACTACGGAAACAATGGTTGCATTATTTTCGCCCCACTCTACCTACCCCGCAAAATTTCTACCCGAATTTAGTTGAGTTGAGACAACACCAGCTTCAATGGACTGTCCTGGTTGACCTCATCCTTTAGGTCCTGGCACCAATCCCCTTGGTATTTCTCGAGGGATAACTTTTCAACCATTGACCGATACACGTCGACCGGGAAGAACCTCATGGTGCGCTCCCGGCTCCCATCGCGCGCGATGAGGAAGATCGATGCATAGTCCGCGGCACCATTGTGTTTTCGCTGCAGGCGTGTCCTTTCCTCTGCGTTCATCGTAAGAACCTGACGGCATTGGTCGGCCAGGCCCGGGAGTTCTAGGATCCTCTCGTTGGGGAGCATTCCCGCGAACTCGATGCGGAAGCGCGAGCCTTGATTCTTGTGATGCCGCTGCTCCAGCAATACCAAGAGTCCGCTCTGGTCGATTCGCCCCCTTTCGTTTTTCAAGTCGAGACCTCGGATGCACGCACTCCGCAAAGTGGCATTAAAGCGCACAACCCAGTTGCGCAGGTTGCGTTGAAGCACCGTCTCACCCCCCGTCGCCTCGAGCACTCCCGCGTTATAGTTGCAACTCTTCTTGTGCTGCGGCCAGTTCGCTGCTGAAACAATCTTCGTCAATTGTATACCATAAAAGAAGAGTTAACCCAACTTTGACATTCTCGTGACTACCACAAAAGACGTCAAATTGAGCATACTGAAAGAAACCCTCGAAACCCACGCAATAAGCCGCAGCCCTGCATTTGGCGCACTTCTTCAGATTTTGGAACTTGCGACAGTTCTCCGCAGAGCACAAGGGCATGGGGGCCGTTTCATATTCCTGGTTTCGCGTACCATCGGTTTCGAAGGGCTCTGCATGATAAGCGATGAGAACCTTCTCGGCAAAGACACTTAGACAGAGCACCTACTTTTTGATCCCTTCTTCCCGGGCATAGTTTCAAGGTTAAGTGTGTTACTTCTGGACAAGGTTAAAGCACTGGAAAGGCGTCCGGGGCCTACCAGAGCGAAAAGTGAGGCCATGAGATTCCAGCACACAAAAACTTACCCGTCCGCGTAGCTGACCCAAATGCCTACAAAGTGTGTCAAACCGAGGGTAGCGGTCGTAGGAGGCAGTACATACCGTTTGGAGTGGGAATGTAAGACGAACGCCTCCGGGGGGATCACCCAAATGCGACACACGCACCGCGATGGTGATGGTCAAGCGAGAAAGGGGTGAGCGTGGGAACCTGTAAATAAGCTTTTTTTTTTTTCTTTTTTTTTCGGGGGGGGGGGGGGGGGGGGGGGGAGGGGGGGGATGATATACCTCAACATATAATGAATACGTTGACTCTGAATTCCCCGAGGGGCAAATTGAATCTCTTTCGAAATAACGAACATGAGATGTACTGTTGAGCCATCCCGTTGGTTAGTCAAACAAAATTTCCAAAAATCAGTATTCAGAAGTGCACATAAATGGCTAATATTCTCCATTGTGGGGTAGGTGTGCGCCACCTTCAATGCTTGGGGGAGTTGGGCCGATATGCCCTCCTTGAGCATATATATATTGGATGACTAGGGGAGCATTCAGGCGACAATATGGCCGAAGCGGTCTAGGAAACCCCGGAAACATTCAAGCTAGCGCATTCATGTAGTGGTAAAAAAAAGCATCGTAGCTGAAGCTACAACACTGAGGCGCCATTTGGAGTCTGATCACTACGTGAGCATTAAATTCGACGTTGCATATTATCCTCTCTAAATCCGCATAGCAAACTTATCATAGGTGGGCGAAGAAAGCAGACTTTGCCTCTTCTCTCCCTGGAGATCGGAAAGCGCAGAAGAGGGCGGCCACGGAAGCATTGGAGTCTCAGCCGACTCTGGATGGCCACCTGAAAGATGTACCGCCGAAGGAAAGGGTTGTCCTTTATTCACACGAGGTGTTTCGTGAAGCGGCTGTTGAATGGCTGGTTGCTACAGATCAGATGGGCTTCCCTTCAAGTTCGAGGACTCCGCTGATCTCGTTATTTAGCCCATCGATGTCCTCGAGCACCCAAAGTTCCGAGAGATGATTGATATTGCCGCGCGCGCGAAAGAGGGTGTACGCATACCCGGGAGAAAATCGACTCGGGCCGAAATTATCGACCTATTCAAGCGGCGCATGGAGCAGTTGAAGGAGAAACTCAACGTACGTATATATCAGATATGAGGATCGGCGGGATAAATTTAAAAGGAGTGCTGCGCTCAAGGATAATTCAGCTGCAACAGAATCGAACCCGGCGCAGACGTCCGAGACCAGTGCATCATTGGTGGACGATGGTTCTGCGTTCAGGAATGCATTTTCGGAACCAGATGAGAGCCCTGAAGTCCGACAAGATATCCCAGCTTCGGAGGTCGTGGACCACGGTTGCTGCCCGGAATATCAACGGGATGACTCTGCATTCAGCACTGTGCATCAGTCAACGTTCGAGTAACTCCACGCAATTCAAATCATTTCCCGTTCTCGCTGCGTAGGCATTGGCAGCCTTAACGTTCAAGGCATCCTTGAGCTCGTTATTGGAAACATTTATAGGAACATTCCGAAAGCGTGGATCTGACCATTCCGGTCGAGCATTTGTGATCAATCTGGAATTCAATGTCTCAAAGTCCTCGTCTGCGCACCTTCCTTCCCGAAGGCGTGCGAGGATGGCAACAAATCTTTCCGCCTCCTCATCGTGCTCAAGTTCCCCGGTCATCTCGTTGCGCTTTCTGCGGACTCGTTCGTTTCTCTTCAGAACAACGACTGTCTTGATCGACAGCCACAAAAGCTTCCCCATGATATTCTGCTGGCCCTTCTTTCCTGATGCGCTTTCTGATTGTGTGCTAATTGTTGCGAAGAGTTTCTGTTCACCAACAGGTGGGAGCTGAGCAAAATCGCCTGCGAAAATCACATTGACCCTCCGAATGGTGAAGTATTTCCTTTTGCCTCGGTGAGGGCCTGGCTGACTTGAAGTAGAAATGCACAACCGACCATAGAGACCTCGTCAATGAGCAGATAATCTACTCCTTCCCACATGGCAACATGGTCACGCCGAGTTCTTGTTTGGTATCACGCACAGGATGCTCGAAGGGATGGGACCTTGGTTACAGATGCAGCTCTTCGCGATCATCTTCTGAATAAACTGCATTCGGGCCAAACCAACTACCGACTTGGTAGGTTACCCCTGGCAATCGGCATGCCCGTCATGATCACCCAAAACTTTGACATCCAAAGGTGCCTGGACTGGTGCTCCAGCTGCGAAACGTGTCCGTGGTCGCCGCTGCCACGGTCGCCGAATTTGGCGCCTCCATGCGCTACTCGCCGATGGCTGCCGGTACCTTGAGTGGAATGGGAGGTTCGTGAACATGCATAGAATTATTGCTATGCCACTCACTTTCGTTATTTTGCAGGGACTCCAAGCTTATTGTAGATGCCGATGGCCATATCATCGCCGTGCTACTCGGACCCGAAGGGGACGACTGGGGTAGTGTGTTATTGAGGAGATGGAGCGGTTAATGGCAGGGGTGCGTCGGCGAGGACGAAAACGGGGAATCTTTCAGTCAAAAAATATGTCGCACCCACGGGGTAACTTCCAGGGCAGCGGGTGGGTCATTTTGTCTACCTCCACCATCTAATCGTTAATCTGATTCATAGCGACCGGGCAATCTTGCCCACAGCAAGGAGTATCGACAGCTTCTGCGTCATTTCCTCCAGAGCTGGGCCGCTGGCCGCATCGCCGGCTTTCAGTCAAGTACGCCCCACTCTTCTATTCTTCTTTTGCCCGCTGTGGACGTGCACTAATATACTGTAGGCGGGGTCGCGCGGTACTTTCCAAAATTGTCCAAGTACATGGCCCAGACCATGCACGGCATCGAAGCAAACCAGTCAGGCCTCTGTCGACCGTTCAAAAACTCTGTGTATCCCGCCGTAACATTCAACCTCGGCCCGGACACTGTTACGGCCGAGCATCGTGATAGCCACAACCTCGCGCATGGCGTCTGCCCTATCACCTCTGCTGGCAATTACAATCACAAGACCGGCGGGCACGTCAGCTCAAAGTCGTGATCGAGTTCCCATCTGGGTCAACGATGGGGATCCTATCTGGCGCCCTCGACCACGGTAATACACCCATCGCGAAGGGAGAAACTCGGTACTCGATGACGCAGTACGCCGCTGGCGCGCTGTTCCGCTGGGCTGCGTACGGTTACAAGACGGCCAGGACCGCGCTGGAGACAGCGGGAGGGGCGGAGAAGAAGGCGTCGTTTGATGGTGATCCGGGCGTGCGTGCGGCGTGGGTCGTGAATTTGCTCTCAAAGGCGGATGAAGTTGAGGCGAATAGAGCTGCGATGTTTGATAATGCTCCACCTTAATTATTGTCGATGAGTAGCGTTGAATATGTTGGAGTAAAAGCGGGGAGGGCGAAATTAGCAGAAGAGGTAGAGTAAGATTGCAATAGCACTGATGGTTAGAAGGTTGCTCTAGAGCAATCAGATACTCTAGCAGGATTGCACACTGACTTGATCTTGTTCATCTCATGTTGAAGCTCTTCCTGAAACTCGCCACCGGCGTTGTTGATTTCGAACTCGAAGTTGCCGGTGCCTTGACATCCAGCAAACCATTTCAATTCCAATGAAGTCCCACATGCCAAATCTAATATGCCTTTCCAGAGTGTTGGTGTGATACGGTGCGGGGAATGGTAACCATTCTAATAGTTAGATGTCCATATGTACGCAGATGCTTGGATCTGATACTCTTTGAGAACATGGAGTGGTCTACTAATGAACGAAGACGCTCTGCCGGACGATTGGACTTACACAGTGGGGGTTTTAGTGGGTATACAGCCATTGACATTGAATGATCCAAGAAATGGGATCGGATAAACTTTTTACGGCTGGAGTCCCACACTATGGTACTTGTGCGTAATGGCATTTCCTCCCTGGACAACTTCCCCAGCATTAACTGGATTTATCTGGTAGACCCAGCGGATGACTTTTGGAATGCTTCTGTAGACTGAATTTCATTATCCCAAACGCTCCAAAAAAAAAAAAAGATACTCTTTGAACTCTATTTGCTCCGTTGTTCAGACTATCGCTGCCGCAAATATGGTGTATGGTACCCTAGCAGGATTGATTAAATGAGATGTCTGAGCGTAATTTTGGGCAAGCAGACCGATTATTAGGCAATACAAGGACCGGCGGAAACCCCAGCCATTGGAATGAGAATACCTTTTCAAGCCCAGAGGAGTAATGCTTAAATAAATGAGAAGCTTTCTGCTTACGGAAGATGGTTCCAATCTTACCGGAATCAGCCAAAACGGTGAAATCATGGGTATGCACCTTACTTGGCCAGTTGAAGTACTTACATAGTCGCGCTTAGGGTTGTGCTCAATGCTGCAAGAGTTCAACATCTCAACAATTTAAAAATAACAATCTATTGGCCGATAACTCAACATCTGGACAGTTTTCAGTGCCACAAATGCCTGGGGTCAGTTCAAACCTTAAATACATCAAGTGCTCCCTTATCCCTGCCCAAAGCGGTTAAAATACATTATGATGCACTACGTTTAAATCCAGGGGTGCAACGCTTGCACTGGAAAGCTAATTGTGTGCGATCAATACTTCATCGAAGTGCAGGAGAAAAAAGTTACGAATCCAAAAGCATTGAGTCGATAATTTCTGGACGAACTTATGAGCCAACGAATCCAGAATGTATCAAATCTTGACCGACGTTGAAACAAATATCATGGGCTATTTAGCGCAACGCTCCTGTGAAGAATGCCTATAATTTCTTAGTAAAATACAAACGAAGAAACGGAAAATTCTGCAGTACTTGTGGGGTCAAACTGAGGGCTGGACGCAGAGCTAGAGTAGAGTCAGTGCACTTGGTCTTCAAAATCTTATCCAAATATTACTTGGTCGTATATGCTCCGCCCTAGGAGTTGATTAAAGTGGCTCTCAGTTCTCCATCTGTTCCCTTTCAGTTATGCTCATTCTTCGCGGGTTTCTAGATGTTCTAAACTCCTTCCATCGCCTGCTCTATCCTTCCCAAATCCAACATCCTACTTTACGCAGGAATTTTGTGGGTCCAGGTTTTTAACTGGTGGTATCTTGGTCAGTTCTCCACCTTTTTCCTTTCATTTATGCTCAGTGTTGCACAGTTTCTAGGCGTTCCAGCTTGCTCTCCATTCACCACTCCATCCTCTCCCCAAATACAACTTACCATGCTGCTTTCGTACTGTGTTCATTTCAGCGTGTAAGTTGTTACAGGTCTGTATAAGTCTATTTATTAAACGAGAATTTAATGCTATCCCAGCCATCCTCAAGACTTGGTTCGTCTTCCCCCTTGGCTATATCGGCCTTTAGTGTTTCCGCCACCACATCCTCATCCTCGACAAGGCCGGCCAAACTCCATGATCCCAGGCACAGAAGCGCACGAGTAGTCTGGGCGGACATGCGATTCGTAACGCAGCTGAATAGCAGGCGTCCCTTGCTAAATAAACGCTCAACATCAACAGTGCCGGTTGGGAGTCGCAGAATTCAACGTTTCAATAACGGAACTCGACGCGTTTTCCTCAACAAAACCGCTTCGTTTTCCTCAGAAGCTCTAATTTTTTCCAACCCTACATAGTACTTGGTTGGCACAATTTTAGCGAGTAGAAGAGGTACCGTATAGGTTTATTCCCCAATTAAACGGATGCGCGCCCTCAGCAACCCGGTCAAAGGCGCATAAAAAGGGGGGTCATCGCGACGTGGGTGCCCTAACGTCAGAAGCGACTTGCGCTTCACGCCATCCAGCTTTCGCATGGAATTCGAACCAAAAAAATTAACTGCATTGGTCGGTTTACAGGAAATCCCGAAAATAATGACAAGCACAAATTCTTTTTTTTTTTTCTTTCGCGATTCCCAAAAAGGAAATCCTCGTATCCGGCTTTCTGTCTGTCTCTTCTCTCACTGCAATGGCTCAAACTTCGCAGAAATATCTTGGTTGAGCTCTCGGACGCCCAGGCACGCATATGGATCCTCGTTTTTGGCTCCCGACTACACCCAGAACCAGCAACTCGTCCTGTCGTCTAAATCCCCGCTTTCTTTTGATTCCGGTCTATGCCCGTTGTCCATCTTCCTCGTTGTATGCCAAGGTCATAGCGGCCCCGGACGCTGCATTTCAGAGTTTTGCTTCAAATTAAAACCCCAGTCTGAATGTTTGCTGTTAATTTCAAGCTCATAGTCGTTATAATGGGCCACTGGGGCACATTGGGCTTGAAATTTGTCCTTACAGGTATGCTGGTCTTGTTTTGCCATTAATATGTAAAACGTAGATTCAACATATGATAATCTGTCTCTGAGGAACATGGAACACCAGAGAATAGGCTACTTTCCGTTTATGGATTCTGGCACGCCAAGTTCCCATCAATATTCTCATCAATTGCATTAGATTGTCGGGAATTCCACACGGCGAAGTCCTTCCGAAGTGCGAGCTAGGGGAAGATGTGCTTCAAAAGTGAGTTGAAAGCTATAGTATTTTTATCGTTCAGCATTGAGATGTATGCGAAAACCCTGTTTGCTGACTGTGGTTGTCTTCAAATATTTTTTGCACTGCCATAGATCTACTGTGCAGAAAATACCCTTATTTTACAGGGTTTTCGGGGACAACTTACGTTCGAATCACATCTCTTGGGTTACAACTTTGAGTGCTGGGTGACATGTTTGGGAGCTGGGTTACATCTATTGGTTGCTGACAACCTATCATCATTGGTGTTGTTTGGTTCGGACCTGCCATCAGCGCTGTCCTGAGTGCCCATCAGAAGAATTGATCTAGTGCTTCCACTACATTCCTGCCTTGAGCCTGACGGTGGAGGGATGAATTGAGGTTTGCCACCACGCGGGACCTGTGTTTCGGGTCCATGACGTGCTTAGTGTACATGTTTCTGATGGCCGAGTCCATGCCGTGTTGGGCTGGGAGAGGTCAAATGCCTCGGGCTGCACGGGGAATGCAAAATAACCAATTCTGAATCGACAGTCTTGCTCAGAATTCGAAGGGCAATCCAGTAAAAATGCGAGTTTGAAAACCTGCTTTGAGCCTGGCGTTGGAGCACTGAATTGAGGTTTGCCACCACACGGGACCTGTGTTTCCGGTCAGTGATGTACTTGGTGTACATGTTTCTGATGGCCAAGTCCATGCCATGTTGGGCTGGGAGAGGTCAAATGCCTCGGCCTGCAGGGGAATGCAAAATACACAATTCTGATTCGACAGTCTTGCTCAGAATTCGAAGGGCAATCCAGCAAAAATGCGAGTTTGAAAACCTGCCTTGAGCCTGTCTGGATCACACATCCTCCAAAATGTAGGCCCGGCACTTGTTTTCCCATCAAAATCGAGGCCAAATGAGTACGACCCTGTTCACCGTCCTTAAGTACATAGGCTTTCAAGGAGTTGGAACGGTTGTCTTCCCGCATATTACGGCGCTGTTACGTGGCCCACACATTGACGCATGAAGACGAAAATTTTCACTTACGCCAGACCGCCTCTTGGTTTCTACCACCACACTCACTGCCAAAGTTTCTCATTATCATCCACAACAAAGCCCAATATGCGTAAAAACGGTCAGCTACAACTGTAGCAGACGGTCACCATTCATCTGAAGCCCACTCGTCTCTCTAAATTACTGTAAGCACGGCCTAACACTCAAATTTTCACTTACGCCAGACCACCTCTTGATTTCTACCACCACACTCACTGCCAAAGTTTCTCATTATCATCCACAAAAAGCCCAATATGCGTAAAAAAGGTCAGCTAAGACTGTAGCAGACGGTCAACATTCATCTGAAGCCCCCTCGTCTCTCTAGATTACCGTAAGCACGGCCCAACCCTCAAGACACTGTCGAAGTCGTCGTTTATGCACAAATACCCCACTCTCTTATGGATCTTTTTCTACGTTGTCACCACACTCGTTGCTGTCGCCATGAGCCCGACTACCTTGTTGGCCCTCAAGACGGTAGCCACTCAGGCTGGCGTCGAAGTCGGTACAGCAGTTCTGGCACTTTCAGCATATTTCCTTGAGATTTTCATTCTCTTTTTACTGTCGGTGCGTAGACCGAGCTAAACCCTGAACATTAGAGAGCTTGCGCAAAAGCCGCACGAGCCGCGTGCGGCTTTTTTGCATTGCGCAAAGCCGCATGGGAAAATTTTGCTTTGGTGGCTCTGGCAAAAACCTTGGCCGTCAGTCCTCGAGTTCCGGAGCGAGGACCGTCTTGTATCAAGAACAATGTTCAATCCAAGCACTTACTCACGTGCCAGCCCGGAGTTCGGACCCTTGTTCCGGGAACCAAACAAACCCAAATTCGATCCACTCCTCTTAAGCACTCAACCAACTCAGATCTCGATGCCGCGGGCTCAAAACTCATCCTCTACTATCAGTTCTTCGTCATTGGTACGTACCAGCCGATACACTTCAACGCCTTAACCTGCACAAGCTTTTAGCTTGCATACGAGGGTTCCTTTTCGTCCGGGAGTTCGTTCTCGTCGAACGGCGCAGAACGATACAGGGAGGAAGTTATCCGCCGTTTGAGAGTCGGTGATGGGGCTATCTTGTCTTGGAGAGGTCAGATCAGTGAGCAAAACATGTTGATGGGTATCCGGCTGTCCTCGGAGTTCAATCCCCCACCCCTAACGTTAGCCCTCGCAGGCCCTCCTGCTTATCTCATCCCTGCCACTCCATCCCTCAAGACTTTGGATGAGTTCTGTAGCTCTTCGGTGCGTACACCGAAGTCTGGTATGGACGCTTGAAACTTAATGAGACCAGTGTGCTTCCGAAGCCTCCACACCAACACAGACGAGAAGAGCCATCCGCGGAGCTAATCTGCGCGTTGGAAAAGGGGCTATTCTTCGGTGGCGAGGGCTGTCAAGCGAGCAGAATATGAGAGGTGCGGACATCTTTGAATCTTTCATACACCCTTCCTGGATGCTGAGCACTCCTAACTTCATTAGCGTCCTCAACCAGGGAAACCCGACCTGATTGATACTCCTCGTCCCTGGATGAGATACGCCTAGGGTGCTTATTCTCTCTCGTCACCTGTAGACTACAGGTTTCTTTGTATCTGTATACCGTGAACATTGATGTGACCAATTCTTCGGATAATAGACCCAATTGGAGAATTTCGAGCTATACTGTATACAGCCTCTTTTTTCATTATTTCTCCCGCCAGTGGTCAAATTGAGGAAAGAATTTTTTGTACCTCACTCTCTCTGTGAATTATACTCGCCAGTCCCGTATTTGTGGACAGCTTCCAATAAATTTTAATCCCCAATACTTTTGGTACACGGTTCGTGTTTTGAACATCCGGGAGCCCTGCCGCCCTATATTGCATGCGTTCACCTCGCTCTTTCCAAATGTAAAGTATTTCTTCAGAACCTTCATTGACTCCCGCTGGTCAACAAACATTGCCACTCCGGCAGCGTGTAAATGAATGCAGTTCTCCTGCTCTGATTATCTTGGGGTCAAACAATAAGCCGGCCAGTTTCGGTAAGACTCACGGGCGGTTAACGTTAAGGCCTATTATCACGGATTCTGCGCCTGGTCCCGATAACTGCCAGTTCGACGCTCAGCATCAGGGACGCCCAATGCCGACGGATGGTACGTCGCCGGGCATCCCGCTCAACGTGGCCTGTTCCTCCTGCCCCACAGCTGGCTCGAGATCATATCCGCGTCCGCAATGGCCGAGTGTTGTGAGAGTTTTATACTAACGCTCGGATGTCAAAAAATTGCGCGTTCCGCGCTTGCTTATGCGTCTGGTATTTTTTCTCGGGATTTGGCGCGGCCGGCTGCAGGAATTCAACCCCCATAGCCTAGAATTTGCTGGTTTGGTGCCGGCCTCGGCACGAACCCCATTGCGCCTGTTTGTTTAAGCTCGAAACCGTTGTGTGCCCTCGGGGTACGTCGCGGGAAGGAAATCTGAATACACAGTTCTGCTTGGAATTCCGCTGGCGGGTGTCGGGATTCGAAAAAAGGATAGAATGTTCTCAGGCATTACAGTCCTTTGCGGAACTTAGGGCGCGGCTGTTTTTTTTTCTGTTTTCAGCGGTTTTGGGCAGGACAGCTGCTGCGGGCTCAATTCTCATCCGTTTACCTTGTGAGTATGCTCAATCTATTCGGAATTTCGATGCGCAGTTTTCTGCGTCTTCAGATTTCTTACTTTGTCCTCCGATCAAATTTATGGCCCAAGTGCACATATTTCGGGATATTTCCGGGCAGGACGGCTCTAGGATGGGCATTTCACCCCCGATTGCCCTAAATTTTTTATATGGTGGACTTCTATGTATTATCTAGTTCCCGAAATACCGGGATAGTGAATATAACTCCTAGTTCAGTCTAGTGGTCAGGAAATATTGAGTAGATATCATCTCAGTCAGCTTGCTGTTTCAATACGGTAGCCTGGGTCTGCCGACAGGCCGAGAGAAAAAAAAAATTGGGTTTTTATGATCGGACGAGGTCCCAGAGTCTTCTGGTGTTGAAATATGGCCATGTTTGAGACGTCGGAAGGCAAGGTGGGTGCATTATTCGTCCACGATCCCATTGTTGCCCTCGGAATTTGAAAGCAGTCCATTCTAGTCCGTTCAGCTGTATTGACCCAGATTGGGAATATGTGGGGTGAAAATATTTTTCAGGCTTTAGGTTCACTGGAATTGGGCATATATGCATTTACTGAAGTGCCATGCCATCGGTTTCGGCCAAGTTTCGGCTCTGAGCGTCTAAGGTTCCCCAGGGGTAGAGGTAAACCTCCAAAGGTCAGAGGTAAGGTTCAAGGAGGTAGAGGTAGAGGTCAAGGCAAAGTTGTACCTCCCAATTCAAAATCAAGATTTCTAAGTCTGCGCCCATTCTCTGGTGGAGTAATAACCTAGAAATGATTGTTTAACATGCTAACTTAGGTCTCAGAGGTCTACAGGACCTTTAAAAGGGAATACCTCTTAATTTACCTCCCAAGGTCAAGAGGTAGGGTCAGAGGGGGTAGAGGTAGAGGTTGGCCCATTTGTACCTCTACCTCTACCCCTGGTGGACCTTATGAGGGTCTGCGTCTCCCCTGGCAATTTGATGTTGCGAAGTTGGGGATGAGATAAAAAATTATTCTGGGGATACAATTAGTTACTTGAGGTATTTCAAGTCATTTGGCATTATTCTGTGGTCGTTCAACACTATTTCCTGTCTTTTCCCAACCGCTTGCGGCACTTACCGGAGATCCTCACGTGATAAATTGCCTTATTTGGAGAGGGTTTGATGGAGGGGTCGGTTTGAAAAAATATGGCCCAGGTCTTTTTATTTTTCCGTACCCCCCTTGGAACAGATCATTATCCACACCCTGTGTAGCTACTGTACTATACTCTACTCTGTCTTAACCCATAACCCTCGGTGGACAGGATAACCTATGGGTTTTTAGAGAGTATGGGGTCCTACCAAGGGGGAATCAATGCTCGAAAATCCGACACCGGGTAGAGGGGGCCCCCCGAAGGGTCTTAAAACACTTTTTGACCTACATTTCAAATAAGCTTCAAACAGCCTTGAAACACCCTAAAAACATGATTGCACACCCAGCGAGGACTTTCTGGTCGTCTGCGAGCTAATTTCCCTGTAATTACCCGATTTGGACGAAATCACTTGCACCTGCTGCACCTTTTGGGTAAAAAAAATCTGGTTCGACCACTAGATATTGTACAGCGGGTACAAAAATTAACTGAGTGCATTTATAGAGTCAAATATGTGGCCTAGTGTAATTCTACAAGCCAAGAATTGAGGTAGGGGTGCCATTTGGATGCTATCCTGGCTACTTCCAGCATCAAACGGTCTCTTTTCACCTGAAAAAAAGCCTTAAAAAAAGGCACAGGGTGGCAAAGGGTCTCAAAGGTGGGGGGGGGGGAATCAGGCCCCCAAGATCCAGACTACCTTGTGTAACACCTTTTACAAAGTTAATGGCCATGTCCTCTACACTAACGCCTTTCCCGATGTTGGGGAACATCTCAAATACTCATGATCAGCTGTATACTCGATCTGCAAGCAACTTAAATATGTGGCAATCACACAGTGCCTGGGCAACGACGAGGCGTACTCAAAGGAGATTACCAAAGTGGTACGCATTCTTCACATGCCACGATGTCTATCAACTGATGTTTTCAGGCTGGCTGATGCACACTGGACTGAGACTTGTCGCAGTTTCAACCAGGTGTCTGTTTCCCCAAGCATCCATTCTTTTGACCTAAACGTAGGATATTCTAGCGGGTTCAGCTCTTGCTTGCAAGCCCGTATTCCGACTACATCTATCTGATCAAAGCAAATCGTCTAGTCTTCGATGCTCCTGTCTCGTCAGCTGGTCTCCAGTGGGTTCATCTTGGACTCATTTACTCTGTCGGCCAATATCTAGCTGACAGGAGGGTAGATACCGGCAGGTCCTCACATATGGTGCACATGACCACTCCAGCTGAAGACTACAAGAAAGTTAGCCCATTAACAGAAAAGTGATGAAACACATGATGGACCTTTGGCGGTGGATGTGATCTGGGAATACAGCGTGAAAGTCTGTGAAGTGCATACTCAGATGATGATACTGCCGCATTTCGTTCAATTCATAACTGACATAAGGCGGTTTGGGGTGTGACATCGCAATTGACCTGGACCTTTCGTATGCGGTCCCCATTTGGCAATTTGATCCGTCGGCATCTCTCGGCTACGCTCGGCTAAGCCAGAAGAAAAAATTCGTAGATTTTTGGGCGTGTGACAGGTGACCATACTAATTGAACGAAATGCGACAGTATGCATGTTCCCATGTTTGAGTCAGATGGAGGCCACAACAATGTCCAAATCGGGTAATGCCACGCTGGCAGCCCAGGCGCACGCACCCCCCCCTCCCCCGAGCCCATTTCCTCACTCCCCTCACCCTCGCCATCCTTCAGTGACCTCCCCAGTGACCCCGAGACCCCGCCAACCACCCTCAGAGCCCTCGTTAACACCATACGCAACATCCTCTCCACAACGCGCACAAAGAAGAAGGCCATCACTGTAGACGAATATGCCAAGTGTTTTGCTGCGCTCGACTCCCTGGACGTGCTGCTGGACTGCGGAGACCATGTAGAAACCTCGCTAAAAGCATTCAAGCTCGACCTTCTAGCCGAGATCAAAGCCTCTGTGCTCCGTGCCCCCCAACCACCTACGCGTCCGCTACTGCCTCTTCTCCACCCGCTCCTCCCCCACTCCCTACTGCAACCCCCAAAGCCGCTGCTGCCAAGTCCTGCGAGGTCACAGTCTTGATCGACAGAACCTGCGACATCCTCTCTCTCCCTCTCCCCGAAATCAAATCCAAGGTTGAGGCCGCGATCGCTGGCATAGGTGTAGAGAAGCTGAAGGGTGTCGTGCTCAGAGGGGTTAGGGTTCTCCCGCGTAACCGCCTCCTCGTCGCGGTCGACTCTGACAAAGCCGCGTCGCTTCTGAAGCTGTCAGCCACGCACTGGGTACCGCGACTCGCGAAGAACTGTAGCCTCGTCGTCCCCCGATGCCAGATCGTTGTCAACGGAGTACCCATGACCTACAACCCCTTCCCCCCCACCGCTGCCCAGGAGCTCTACGCCCGCAACCGCAGCGCTGTGATCACGGAAATCCGTTGGCTAAACCCCAAAGCCATCCGCGACCCTAAGAAGAAAGCGTTGTCCCTCCTCGTCACCATCTCCGACGCCCCCTCCCCAGACCACAGCATAGCACAAGGCCTAGCAATAGAGTCTACGATCTGCTACCCCCACCGCTATGAGGAGCCTCCCGTCTCTTGCTACAACTGCCACTGATTTTGGCGCTACATAAAGTGGCTGATGGACCTATCTGTTTTGAACGTGGAGGCGTCAAAAGTCCCATTTTCTTAGGCAGAGGCCGAAATCACCGAAATGTTTTACGCAGGAATAAAGTGCATCGGGACCGCCACAGTGTCCATTGATTTATTTCGCTTCCGACCCTACTGGGTGAATTACAAAATGTTTAAATTATAGCCCAAGATTTGGTGTTGTATGAAGTAAATCCTGGGACAACGCTCTTGGTTCATCACAGAATAACAAAAAGCGCCGCAGGCTGTTACACACCTAAATCTGGGCTATTACGACCAGAAGATGAGAAGACAAATCGAATATTTACCCTCAAATCGCTCCAGCTGAGAGTAAAACAGCCCAAGAGTCTGGGAGATTTTGGTAAAGTAAAATGGTGAAAAGGCGGAGTTAGTTCCAAGGTAGTGACCCGGGCCACCAGTCAATATTGTTTTTAATTTTGCCTCTCACACTACTGGATGAAGCCAAGAAATATTTGAAGCAGGCATTGTTCAACAGGCCAGCCGGCACCCTGCTGACATCAGTAGATATGTTCAGACACGCGTCGGGAGTCCCATTCGGGATAGATCGGCAGGATTCGGCCGTAGAGTATACCGATGGGTGGCCTTTTTTTTCCTCTCTTTTTTTTGGACGGATGGGTGGCCTGGAAATTTGAATTCAGTGAGTGGAACACCGCAAGTGGCTGTATATTATCTTGTTTTGTCTCCAACACATGGCCGTACGAAATGTTTAAAGCCAATGTGCAACACCCCGAGTGGTTTAACTATTAATTACAGAACAGCCGGAGGCCCGACGAGTACTGCCATGCGCCAGCAATGGCCCCTAAGCACAAGTAATCTACGGAATCATAAGCTGCTCAGATTGTGGTGAGACCAAGTCTCTTTTCAACACCGAAATCCTCATTCTCCCGATTATCGTCGTCCAAGTCCTGTATGATTCCCAATGGTGCATTGAGCTCTTCTGGACAAGCCAGGTGCCCTGCGTGTTTGCTTGATAGATCCCGGCTGATGCTGCCCAGCCTTTGATCAATCTGTTCGGCCTGTTTGGCCTGCAATGACCGTTCAAACAATGGTTTTGCCGCTGCCCAGTGCTTCATTGCCCTCGGCAAGTCACCATTTCCATTTAAAATGTTGCCAAGTTGAAGCATGCATTCTGCTCTGCTACAATGGACATCCATGTATGTGGACCCCTCCAGTGCAACTTTAAAGAGACTGATGGTTGTATATTCATCACCCTGAGTGAGGAAGACATCACCTAAGAATTTCAAGGCCTTGTAGACTCCCAGCTTTCCTTTCAACTTGAGGGAATACACAAAGAACACCAGTGTCCAGGTTGGGGTGCAATTTGAACCACTCCAACAACTGATGCCACCGAGTTTCTCAAGACAGAAGGCTGAAATTTCAGGCTCCCTTCCATGCGACCCTCTTAGGCACTTCTGGAGATTGAGGCTAGCTTGTAGGATATCACCCCAAATTTTGAGCCTAGCATCGCCTATTGTATTGAACAGTCCCATTGCAGTATTAATATCCCTCTGCAAAGTGGCCATTGGTGCCCCAATACATATATCAATGTCACAGATGCTAATTAAAGCAAAACTATGATTATATGGATCCTGCTCCAGAGGACATCTTTGTAGAATTTGAGTATTGATGTCACGAGCCTCAACATATTCTGATTTGAGCCTGTGGTTCTCGGCCTGAGAGTTCATGATACTGTGTTCCAATTCACCACCAGACATACCACACAGTTGTAAGAGATCTCTTCCTCTGTTGCACAGAGAAATACTGCGTGTGTAATTCCCAAGCTCAGTCCAACACATGGCTTCTTAATGCGGATTGCCTGTGCTTCTCTGAATAAATCTGCTGAAATTCTTCCCAGCCTCTGAGACTCATATGCATGCATCCGAGCTGCAGAATAATCACCAAGATACCACTTTATCCATGCAAAGCGATACAAGGCATCAGACTGTCCTTTAGTGTTCCCAGTTGAATTTGACAACAAAAGACTACTCTGACAAAAATGGGTGGCTGCCACAATGCCTTGATTGTAGGTTGTGTAGTAGTATGCTAGACTGATGTAAAATTTACCTAGATAATTCATGTGAGCACTTCAAGTAACAGGTATGAACCAGAGCTCATACATTTGAGATCTGAATCATCAAAGTGATCAAAGTGGTTGAGAGCCTCAGCAATGAATGTTTCTGGGTTGGAAATTGGATGATAGATCCATGAATTGAACAACTCCATAATAAAGTAGGTCTCCAGTTGATGATCACAAGGTTGTGGAAGATTATTGTGAACCTGGTCAAACAGTGCAACTGTCCTCCGGCTAGTGAGCCGACTGAAAGAGCTCAGATGGAATATGCAGTATAGACTGTTCTGGAGGTCAGGGTGGCCATGTTGTAGTCCATTTTGGAGGATATTCTGAATGTTCGAGTAATTCAATGATATTCGAACAACGACCTGACTCAGTAGACTTCCAGAATCGTCCATAATAACTGCAGTAACTCCTGGCAGTAATTCAGAAGGAGCCGGATAATATGGTCCAGGGGGGTGAATCTTATGCACGTATTCCCGTATTGGTATCAAGGCTTTCAACCGTTTATGCTGATCGCTGTATGCTAGAGCTGTCCGAATCAAGGCTGTTTTGCAATCAAGAATATCTTCAATTGGGAGCTTGCATTTCATCAGCTCCACATCAGATAGTCCATCTGGCAGGATTGACAAGAGGCTCAAGAGCTCTTGTGCCTGAGGGATAGTTCGGATCCTAGGACTTGAGAGAGACAGTGAAATGGATAAATTCAAGTTATCTCTTCTGTCATACCCTTCAGAGATCAGAGAGGTCTTTTCTACCCCCCAGCGGGATAGCACAGCAGAGCAGCCTTCTGAGTCGACCAAGTGGGCAAGAAGGTTGATTGCAAGTGGCATATTGTCTGTTACGGAAAGGACTTGGTCAATTTCCTCTGGCTCATGTCTTCCATCAGCAATGTCAATGAACATTTTTTGCGCTGCATCTTGTGCCAAAGGTTTCAAAGGCTGTACAAATGGTCGAGTCCAGCGGACTTTAGCTGGTCTCTCTGCTCCTCGCATAGTAATCTGTCATGTTCTTGGTTAACAAATAAAACCGCAAAGGAAGAATCTATCCGCACGATCAAAGCAAGTTGTTCGACACTTGTAAGCAGTGCCAAAAATTCTTCAATATCTCTTCGAAACTCTGCGGGCTCCCACACTGTTTCCAGATTATCCAAGATTAAAAGACACGGAGGGCTGCCAGAAAAATGTTTGAAAACTGCTTGAGAAAGATCTTGACCTGGCTTTAATCCAAGATTAGCTCCTATGAGGTCAGCAAGTTCCACTTTTGTTGCGACAGCATCACATGCAACGAAGAACCGAAGCTGCTCATATGTAGCAGCAATTTCGGTGTGATGCAAAACTGCTCTTGCTAGGGCAGTCTTGCCAATTCCACCTGCACCTAATATTGCTATCCTGGGTGTCACTTGGCTAAAAAATTTGAGGATATCTGCAAGTTCTGATTCTCACCCATAAAAGATCTTCGGTTTCGACGGCAGCATGGAGATTGAGGTTGAGCTTGGAAGTAATTTGAATATGGCAAGATCCTGGTGGATACACCCACCTGTTTTGAGATCCAGAATAGACCCCGCTTATCTGCGTAAAAGTCACTGTCTGATTCCATGGGAAGAGTGGAGTGCATACAGAGGATCTCCAATCTGAACTCGCACCCTCGGAGAGTGCTTCTATGATGTTAAACACTTCCTGGTATCTCTTCTCAGCATTATTGTTGCATTTCTCTGACATCAGTGAAATTCGCCGGGTTGATCTCAAGTCCCTCAGTGAGTTAGTCCAATACCAAATCGGCACTTGCTCACCTTGAAAAAAATAAGTCCCTCATTCAGTCCGGCCTGGCAATCCTTGAGCAGCGTGCTGATTTCACCCTGACGGAATATTCTCTTGATTTTACTGCCATTCTGTTGGGCTTCAACAAAAGTATGGACCTTGTGAAGGGTTCTAACACAGGTGATGAGCATTAACCAGAGTGTTCACACTACCGTGCTCGACAGTCACGTCCCACTCACCCACCCGAGCCCGTACTCGCGCCGGTGGTGGAACGCCGGCCTGTCCGTACTGCGTCGCACCTACAACGCGGCGCACCGTGCCATCACGAAGGACGACCCAGCAGACCCGAGCTGGGGAGTCATCCGCGCTGCCAAAAACGTGTACCATTCCACGATACGACGCGCGAAACGCGAGCACTGGCGCGAGTACATCGCGGAACTCCCACGCAACAACATCTGGCAAGCAGCCAAGTACGCCCTTAACCCCAGCGCCGCCTCCTCCTCCTCCCGCATCCCCAACCTCACCGCGGCCGACGGGTCCGTCGCCACGACACCTGCAGACAAAGCCAAGGTTCTGCACGAGAAGTTCTTCCCCCCCAAACCCCCCCTCGAACCCCCGGATCCTGACGAACCCCTCCCTGACCCCCACCCGTCGCCGACGTTCGCTCTCGACGACATCCATCGCGCCATCGCCAAACTGGCGCCATGGAAGGCCCCAGGACCGTCGGGCATCCCGAACATCGCGATCAAGTCAGCGCAGGCGACGCTCGCTCCCTGCCTGCTCGCGATCCTCGAGGCAGGTCTCCGCGTGGGTTACTTCCCGAAGTCCTGGCGGATCTTCCTGACAGTAACCCTACGGAAACCCGGGAAGAGCGACTACACCGTGCCGGGCGCGCACCGCCCCATTGCTGAGGAGGAGTGCCTCGGCAAAGGTGGTCGAGTCCGTTCTCGCTGAGTGGCTCTCCGGCTTCGCGGAGAGGCATGGCCTCCTCTCCCCGAACCAATTTGGAGGCCACCCTGGCCGCTGCACCGTTGATGCGCTGCTTCAGCTGGTGCAACGCGTCAAGGACGCGTGGCGGGTAGGGAAGGTAGCTAGCCTCCTTCTCATGGACGTCTCCCAAGCTTTCCCCTCCGTGAGCCACGACCACCTCGTTCGCTCGCTCGAGAGGAAGCGCGTCCCCACCCCAATCGTGCGCCTGCTGGCGAGCTTCCTAGCGGACCGCAGCACCACCCTCCTGTTCGACGACCACGAGTCGACTCCGTCGCCCGTCCCAAACGGTCTCCCCCAAGGTTCCCCCCTCAGCACCCTCCTCTATCTCATCTACGCGGACGCGCTTCTGGAGGAAGGAACCATTGGGTACGTGGATGATAACTCCCGCCTAGAAACGGGTTTTACCATCCCAGAGACCACGGCGCTACTACGTCGACATATGAGGGGCTTCGCGCTCCCCACCGCCAAGTCCATCGGCCTCCGCTTCGACCTCCCGAAGTTCCAGCTGGTCCACTTCGTCTCCCCCCGCCGCCATTCCACGCACTATCACCCAATCCCACTCAAGATAGGAGATATCACCATCGAGCCGACGCCGACGGCAAAGCTTTTGGGAGTCATACGCTCTCCTTCCGGAACCACGTCGAGCTCGCGCAGCGAAGGGGGACCAAAGCGGTGCTTGCCCTCTCCCGCATATCCTCCCCCACCTTCGGCCTTCCCCACTCCCAACTACGAGCCTATTGCCCTCAACACCTTGATTGCGATGGAAAACATCGATGGTATGCACAATTCGGCGTCATTTACCGCCGGCTTCACAGGGCGGGAGCCCGCGACCATAGACGAGTTGATTAACTGGCATAATTTCTCGGGTTCAAGCGGGAACCAGCCGATTTTCGACACCCAAGGGGATCCCGGATGATGAGTACGGAGAGCTGCTGCAGGGGCCCGAGTCGCTGGTCGCTTACTCACAAACGGTGCGAGTATTTATTTCTCTCTTGTTCTCCTTTTAGTTTTACTCATGTCTTCGCAAGAATTTGCACATGCGGCTAGGGATACCACGGTTCATGGACCCCAAGGATTTTCTTACGCAGTTACGGTCAAAGTGTCCCGACTGGATGCAGACGGGAAGTTAGTGTTGACAGTGCGTTCTCAGTGGCAGTCTGAGTGGCTTCATACATCGTGATGTCAAATCAAATATCAGCATAGTCGGTCTTTAACGCGTAGAAATAGCTCAGAATAGCCTCTGAGCCAAATCTCCCTCCGCCGAGGGATCATCCAGTGATTCTTTGAGGAGGTATCCTGGATTATACCAGCCAAAATCTACTTCCCAGGGCCTCAAAAAGTTCGCCAGGAGTAATGTCTCAGTAAACCCAAGGTAGAGCCGTATACCAGCCGTACAGTACGGTCGTAACTGCGTACGGGCCCACCGGTCGCCGTGCCGTAAAAGACCTCGAGCCGGACGGTACGGTTACGGGTGTCGTATATACGGCTACCGTACGGCCGTTTTACGGTAACGGCGTCCAGCCCTAGCCGCGCCCGAATTTCGGGGGGATCCGTCCACAGGCTCCCGCTTCCTCGCGCCCTCAAGAAATTTCGGCGATTGGAGTAGATATTTCCGCCTTTCCCCTTCCTTATACTCGCCCCCTCCCTTAACTTCCTTCTCCCTTTCCTTTACCGAGACTCATCCGCCCCAACCGTATACCTTAGCAACAGCCTGTCGTGTCTCCCCAACCCATCCATAGTCCTTCCCCGCTCAATCTTTCGCAATTACGTTACATTCTTTCTCTTCATCGCTTCATTGTCTCTATAAAATAGTCCCTCCCCACCTTCACGTTTAGCTAACCACCTCACGTACCCTGCCGCATGGCGGTAATGCTACATAGCCCTTCTGGCAAGGTATAGCGTAACTTAGAAATTCAAATCAAATCAAATCAAACACCTATTGCCCTGGAGCCCTCCACCATGCCAAAATGTCATCGTCGTCGTCGGCCATGGGATAAATCCCGCTGAAAAATACCTCTAACTCGGTTTGCGTCCTTGTCCTCAGTGAATCACCCGATCTAGACGCCACTGCTCGTCGAAATATACCCTTGGAGGGGGAAGTACTGGGGGCCTTTCGCGCGGTGCACAGCGAGTTCTGGCAAGTCTTTGCCATTGATTTCCAGGGTTAGGTAGTCAAAGATAAATTTCTCTCGAGTCACATGCACAAACTTTGCCTGATAGTAATTGTAATCAGTGAACTACATACATAGATCGAGATGTGCGACGGACAGGTCCATCAATGCCCAGTCTTTCCACCGATTTTTTGAGGGTCTGGAATACCTCAGAAAATTGAAGATATCATCATTTCATGTGATTCTTCACATTGTTTCCGTTGATAGTAGATACCAAAGCAAACAGACGTCCTAAACAGAGTCGATTCCGTATTGTGGATTGTTTGCTGGAGCTGCAGTAGGAGTGTCGTGAAACTGCGTAAAACACCATTACGAAGTCTATTCGGCAGGGTTGCGGCAGGGTCTGACCCGGCAGTATCCGCGCAATGAACTCTGCCTATATGAATATAGCAAAATGTTCAATCAGGTAAGTTACACACTTGTAAGCTGGTTGGAATCACTATAGATAGTGAACATTTCCGGGAATCGCCCAAAAAAATATTGTTATCTTCAGGATTTCCTGTAAGCACCGGCATCCTCGTTTCTCACCGAGAAAATTATATAGGCCGGTCGGGAATGTGAGCAACTGGGCGGACGCCTGGAGCCGCTCACTTTCCTGGTCCGCCTGTATGGCATGACAGTGTTTCTGTTCGTTGCGGGCGGGCGGTACTATTATTTTGACGAGTTGGGGGACGACATCCGTGTGGACGATAGGCCGCGAGACTCTGATAACCGATTCGGGGAGTCCCATGTGAAGTATGAGCACAAAAATGGGACCTCACACCCGGGCACGCTGCTACGTTTCGAGGGACCGTTGTACACCCTGGTTTTTCAATGAATGCGAACTTCGCAGTCGTGGTTTACACTGGTTGCAGGTCGAACTTAGGTTGATTGATATCGGCTGCCAACGGCATGCCTTTGTAGCATGATGGTTTCCACTCACAGGTACTCACAAGACATCCGCCTGAACCTCCTGATGCGCCCTTGAGCGCACGACGTCGAGCGCTCCCTCTCAGTGTTGACAGAGGTCCCCGTCATGGCTGGGAAAAAAACCTAGTGTAAGTTGGTCAAATCTCGCGCGATTTCTTCATTCTAAAGGATTCATCACACCTAAAAAATGTCCACTGGAGGTATCCGGTGAGAATTTGAGCGCCCGACACTGTGCGCCGTCTCAGCGTCGCCCCCGATACCGATGTGGGTCCGAATTTTGACCTGCACAAAAGTCAGTGGAAGTCTCTCAATTTTGCTTCGATCGCTTCATTCTCAACGGTGTACTGTAGCTACAGGACGTCCTCCGAGGTGTTCCGCTGCGCTAAATGATTATCCAAGGAGGTATCACTATCTAAGGAACCCTACTATACTGCAGCGAGTTTCAAAAAATTTCTCTTCTTCGTTTCCTTGAGCCCGTCGCATCGATTTCCTCGACGCCCTTTCCAAAAAACGCAACAGCTATCTCATCCCGTCGCTTTCGCTTGGGCATGGTTGTGGGCTCGTTTCCAGAGGAGGCCGGCAATGGAAAGTCATAAATGGGATGGGCGTCGCCGAATATATCAGGATTCCGTCGCCAGAAGTGAAATTCTAGAACTTGGGCGGTCGTCTGATGAATGTCAGCAATGTACGGTGTATGGGTCATGCACAGTTATTTACCACGCGGGGCATCAGAGCAGCGATCCGCTTAGATCCCGTCGAACCTTGTCCTCCCGGGAGCAAAACTGGAAAAGATGACGCAGTCGCTAGCCGATAAAATTATTCGTCAGAGGAAGATGGCAACAACTGCCTACCAGAATACCCTAGACCGCCCAGGCACTATCCGGAACATGGCATACGCGAGGGCAGCTGTCACCGACGCAGCCGGCAATGTCCCACCCGCCAGCACAATATGGGACTCAACCAGAAACAAGGACATCCCGAGGAATATACGGTTCTTCTTCTGGATGCTACTCCACGACGCCTATAAAGTAGGCCACTACTGGGAGGAAAAGACGAGACTCACCCACTGAAAACTCACCCACTGAAAACTCCCGAGCTTCGGGAGATTGCTTCATTCCTCGAAGAGTCCCGATATCTTTCATCCTTGTCGCAGGTAGATCAATTGACGTACGGCGTGGTGAGGCCTTGCCTCTTCCACAGCATCGAAGTCAGCCTCGATTTCGTCCACTCCCTTGCCCTCGCGTTCGGAAGGACTTCAACAGCACAGTGGCAGGCAGATCGCTGTTGTCAAATAGCGCTTTGGGAGCAAACCATGGCAGTATATGGGCCTAGGACCAGCTTTTCAGCGGCTGAACAATTATGGACACGCATCGGCGTACCTCAGTATCACCAGCGAGGATGGTAGAAGGCCCATTCATGTTTCGAAATGCACCACGTTAGCAGGCCCCCCCGACGCCCCCTTTGCCACCATGTTAACACCGTTTCCACCAAGCAGCCTTGTCAATAAAGATCACAGATTCTTCTGCCCTGCATCGCCCATCCAGGTTTCTTTTTTCCTTTTGCCCTGGTACACAAACGTGCCAACAGACAACAAAGTCCCGGTCGCCACAACCGGGGCCTGGTCACGGAAGGCGACGTCGTGGGCAGGAATAAGGAGTGACGTGGCGTCAGCGAGCGAGACGGCGGCGCCACACACTCGCAAACACCCGCTCGTGTGAGTACTGTACACCGCCATCGGGCCGACATGTGGCCAGCAGGTGTCCGAGACATGCCGACAACATATCCGGTGCAGCTGGCGACCAGCCGCTTTACGGCTGGCTGCCAGCCTACGTCGCAAATGGGGCCAGGGTGCAGCCAGTTCGCCTGGCCTCCAGCTGTGTTTAGTATCTGCCCCACATCTGGCCTATCACCTGGCCGAAGTGCGAAGCAAAATTTCACAAACCATAGCACACTTCATCAAAAACAAGGGCTCGCCACAGAGATACCAAGAAACATAGATATATTGGCACATATACTACAAAGTCTTCGTACATTTGCCATTTGGGCAGAGTCCCCGTGGTCGCAGGATAGCGAAGAAAAGCTGTATCAAGAAAATGCATTAACCAAAAAATACAGCGTGCGCGGGCAGAGTACTCACAAATGCGAGAACACTAACAGAAGTCACAAACGGGCGAAACCAAATATACCGCAGATTGTCGAGTCCGAAACTCCAGAGCAGAGAGCAGAAGACGGGCTTGAAATTTGAGGCAAGCTTGATGAAAAAAATATATCAAGTGACTTGAGGAGCCTGAGGAGCTTGAGGACTTGAGGGTCCGGACTTCAGTTCCTTGAGAGATTAAGAGCTATTGAGGGGCTTAAGGGCTTGAGAAGCGTGGAAGTGTTTGAGGGTTGGCTTGAGGATCCGGATTTGAGGAGTGCCATTAGGTATCGAGAGTAAAATGGAATGGAAGAGCCTTCAGTGGGGCAGCCCCGAGGAGGGATCTGAGGAGAAAGAGAGCGGGCATGATGGTGGGGGAAAGATCAAGATCTGATGTCTGCTCTGATCCTTGCTTTCGGACTTGTAGTACCTACTACCTATACTGTAACTGAGGCTCAGCACCGGCCTATGTGACTTGAGGCTTTCGGAGGTCATTGAACATGTGCTTAGCAAGAAAAAGTACGACGAGGTGCAAACAAAACAAAAAAAAGAAAGAAAAACTGATGCCTTATAATTGTTTATGGACTCCTTCTAGAGGGGAGGAGCAACCCACACCGGAAAGTGTGACATCACGCGTCACACTTTCCGGTTGCGCTGGGGGAAAGGCTTCCCCCAGACCCCACCTTTTTCGCTGCGCTGCATTTCCGCTGGCGCGGAGCCATTTTCGCTGGCGCTGGCCTTTTCCGCTGGCGCGGGGCCTTCTTTTTTGGGTGGTATTTGTTTTTCTGCGCCATTTTTTCACAGCCCCACTTGACCCACAGGAAAATTGCCACCCCCGTCGACTTTTGCAGAGCCCCACTGCGTGGAGCATCTGCGCGACGTGGCTGTAAATTTTTCTGTAGGTTTGCGTGGGGCAGCTCAAAAATTCCGAGACGTATTGCAATTGTATGGTAATAAATAAATATGGATTCAATGTAGTATTGGAGATGTTGCGGGCGCCGGCCCGGACGGCTGGGGTTTTCCACCCCAGACCCCGACCGCTGCCGCGGGGCCTTACGCTCGCCGCTGGGCCCACTGCGTGGTGCTTGCGCTCGCCGCGGGGCCCACTGCGTGGTGCCCAAAGAAATCGACGCTGTGAGGATCGAACGCAGGATCTTCAAAAAAGAGATCATACTACTGCGGCATCTACGCTACCGCTCGCCCAAGTGTTCATTTCGGGTGATGAATCTTAAACCTTCACTACCTTGGGGGTGACGGGCGTCACTTGTCATGTCACACTTTCCGGTGCGAGCTGTAATTCCTTCTAGAGGCCGCCGCACCGCTCAAACTCGTCCCTAACTTCTCATAAAGGTTCGGAATCATTCCCCAATTCTCTGGGTAGTGTCTACTCTGAATTTTCCAGTACTAGTATTCCTTCCAGCTGTTGAAGAAATCCGGTAGCCATGTATGTGGTCAGCTGTGGTCAGCTGTATGATACCTGGTTACAAGGTGAGCCCTGCAGCTGGAAGCCAGGTGAGTGACAGCTGGCACCAGCTTTGCCTACAGCTTCCCACTGGCTGACCCAACCAGGTAGTAGCGACATTCTGGCACTTTGGCGGTGTACCAAGTAAAACCGGATAGGTACGGTACCCAAAAGGGGTTCGCAATCTAAAACGGTACGGTACGGGTAACATGCGGCCGTGATACACCGCCAAAGTGCCAGCAGGCCACCTCCAGGTAGGAAGCTAGAGATCAGAAAACTCGCCACTGGCAGCTGTTCCCATCTGTGCTGCGGGTGGAATGCAGCTGAACGATCCAGATGGTATTCCCAGCTGGCGATAGCGTGGATGGCAGCTGTGTCGCGCATAGGGCATTAAACCGTCCGTTTTATGATACGGACGTAATAAATAAATAAAAAACGCCCGTACTATCCTCCCCCACCTCCCCGGACACACCTACTACTCGGACAAACAATGATATCTCATCCATTTCTGATCCGTGTAGCAGAAAGATTGGTGCTATATGAAGCTTAGGGTCGGGGCCATGACCCGCATATCCAATTTTAACCCGAACTGTATCTCAATGGTGCCAGGAAATTGAATTTGATGGGTCGGCTATTTTTAGAAAAATGCATTCGCCGAATACGCTGTGGTCGTTTACATATGGACTAATGCACTTTAGAACGAGCATACTGCGTCAATGAACCCATGCACCAAGTTTCATGATATTTTACGGGCCGGTTCCTTTACCATGTCGAGTTTCAGGTTTTGTCCGATCTGGGGTCCAGTCTGTTGTACAGACGAGGGCATTATGCGAAGTCTTAAACTCATATGGCCATTATCACGAGCTTCAATTCGACCAAAAATTAGGGTAAGGTGGCCATTTTCGGCGTAGGGGCTTGCCTAGATTGGAATTGAAGAACCGACTTACAGACACCACTGGGTTAGGTCCAATAATCACAGGAAAAGCTTGCCAAAAACTCAGGAAAGAGTGGAGTCTGGTCAAACCCTCCTCATGAAACATTCTGAGTACATCTGTGTGGTTAAAATATTGCCAGGGAACCTTGTTGAGACTAAACACCGAGAATATTGAAAAAGTACACTTTTGAACACTGACTCCATTGAAGCAGGGCCACCAAGACTATTTTTGACCTAGAAATATCACAGGAAGCTATATTTCATCCAGGAGGATTGGCCTACAAAGTTTCACGGAAATCCGTTGGGAGATAAGCGAGAGAGGACAAGAACATTACCAAATCCGGCCATTACCTACTACTCGGACACGTGGTCTTGTCCGAAAGAATGGCGTTGTTTGCTCGATTCTCATCCGTTTTCCTCGAAATAAAGGCTTAGACCAGGTTAAAAGACAAAGTTCTGATGAGCCTGGTACCAGCTCAAGCGAATCAGAAGATATTGAAGGTTTTTCCTTGAGTGCCCGGGTTCTAGGGGAACGATAGTACCGGCAATGAAATACTCCAGAAACGGGACGGGTGATATGAACCCGTAACCGTACCGTAACCGTCCGTAACAACCGTATTTTGTTTTCCCTGTGCATTTTCAGAGACCTTGACTGTTTCATTTGGGATGGAAACCCATGGTTTTGCCCAGAGCACCAAAAGACATGAATGAGATTAAGGAGTAGTTTCCGAGGCTGAATGGAAATGTTTGTGTTGGGATTAGTGATCCAGCTCGGCAATACGTCATAGATTGATAATCAGATTAGTAACATAGGAACTTGGTAGATACTTGTAGAATACACTAGACACATAGTCAGTAGGTATATAAGCCTGTAGTACTTACCTGCTAGAGCATCTGATTGCTCTAAAACAGTCTTCCAACCAACAGTGCTATTGCAATCATATTGTACCACTTGCTCTAATCTCGCCCTCCTCGCTTTATTTATTACAACAGTTTGTTATGGAGGTATGCTTGCCATCCATTATCAATCTGACATGAGGCAGTGGATTTGCGGGAGCGAAGCGGCGGCATGTCTTGTTTGGATCAAGCATGTCACTGGAACCGAATAAGCCAGGTTCGGAATCAGCTCGACCAGGCTTGTCAGCTTGTCGATCGGAGCGGTGTATCCGGCCCATCTAGTAGCCTGCTCTGGAATGGCGGCATATCTTGAGGCCTAATCTATGGTAGTGTAGTTCCACTCGAGAAATGATTGGGGCCTGTCGTGGGCCCGTCTCTTGGTTAGCCTACCTCAGCCATTCTGTATGCGGCTGCGCTCATTTTTGCGTCATGCGTCACAGGATTTCTGAAAGCCCTATGCATTTGGTCAAACTTTCAATTGTATACACAATCTATGCACAGATAGACCCTCCTAGTCTGTAACACGGTAGAATATTGGATTTTTGTGGCGTAGTTGCATTTGCCCATCCCTGTCTAGATCAGTACATTTTGAGACTCTTCAGGCACCCGGTGTAAATTGGGCAGTGCAGGCATGTTTTAGGTGTATTTTTGAGCAACGGAAGGATACATGTATTGTGAGTATGGAACCAATTTGCTGGTCCGGTGTCAGCATGTCGGACAAAAAACTGAACCCCATTAGAAAAAATGAGACGCGGCTGTCGCACCGCGAATCTCCCGATGTAAATGACGATACCCTCCAAAAATCATTCAGATCCAGATGAAGAGACAGCTCTCACCGGGCTGCATTGTCCAAACAATGCTGCGCATTTATCTTGGGCTGAAAATACAATCATGCTGCCAGAGAAGAGTACGGAGATAGCCCGGAGTTGGGTACATTCCGAGCTTAGTGGGAGTGGGCAGCGATCGAGCCATCAGCGATCTATTTGTACATATTAGTTGATCAAGACTTCCCGCCAAACGGCATTCCCAAAATGCCTTCCAGTTTTGGGACCTGTGTGTCCGCTCCTTGGTTATGACTTGAGCGCAAAATCTCTTTATATCTATGAGTCTCAGAATTGGTTGGGAAATTTTACCCTCAACTAAAAATCTTACCCTCCTCGCCCAGCCGGCATCGGCAGCGCGCCTACTCAGAATATTAATTTCCCAACCGATCTCCGGAGATTAATAACATAATATGGTAGCCGCCCGGCCGGTAGCACCAGCCGGAGGTGACGGGTTCCAATTTGAGCATTGGCGGAAGGCTGCATCAGATGCGTTACTGAACGTGACATTGACGTGACCAGACGCGTCAAAGTCGCCGCCGCGTCCATTGTCGGCGCGCTAACAGATTGGGCAGCGGATAATAAGGTGCGCAATTGAATATATACTGATATAGTGCATTTTATAACCTTTGACAAAATTTTTAGGACAAGGTACCGCCGGCAAAAGTGTTAATATTGTATCTCGCGCTTGTGCCGCAAGATCGGGACGCCCAGACACCATGGGCAGGGGAGACAAAATTGCACCCTCCAAGAGGAAGAAAAAGCCTACTGCAGCACAGGCTGCTGCGAGGCTGCGTAACCTGCCCCAAAACAAAGAAAATATCGCACCGTCTTCTCTGCCTGCTCCATCCCATCCGAAACCTGTCGCGCAGCCAAAGGACTGGAAACATGCCTACCAAAAACTTCTTCGGAGGTATCGCCACTCGAAATCACGGCAAAATAAGCTTGAGGCCGAGCTTGCGGCGTTCAAATTGACAGATGCTGCCACCAAACGCACCGCCGAGCTGTCACGGAAGCGGATAGCAGAATTGAGTACTGTCATCGGAAAACTCGTCGCAGAAGGCCATAAAAAATCTGCAGCCTCGGATACTACCATCCAGACTCTTCGCAAGGACATCAAAGCCCTCAGACAGCGTGTCCGCCGCTCAATCCGGGGTCTTGCGCGCAGTGTTGATCAAGCTAAAAAGAAGTGGAGTTTGTGTCGCCTCAAAGAGAAAGGTATCTACACTGTACATGCCCGCAAGCTTGCGCGTGTCATGGCAGATAGTGGTTGCGCTCGGGGCAAGGTTGGCCCACTTTTGGAGCGCATAGGGCAAATCTTCGGTATTCGGGTCATTGGATCAATGGATCGTCGAACGGTGGGAAGAGCAATAGAAGAGGGCGGAGTGGCAGCGAGAATGCAGGCAATATACGAGTTGTCACGAAGCGAAGGTGTGTATAACCACTTGCGGAAGAACAGGGTGCTAACGAGCCGCAGGAGTAACGATCAGCGCAGACAGCACATCAAACCGGGGGATAAACATCGAATCTTCACACATGAACTTGCGCGTCCCGGATTACAAGTCGGGTAACCTTGCCATTGACCCAATGTCGACCCCAAAGTTCGGTTCCTTGGCGTGGAGAAGACTGTTGATCATACGAGCGCTGAATCAGTTCGGGGATGGAACCAGCGCATTCAAGAAAACATCGACATCTTCAATCGCAGCCCGCTCGGGCAGCGTTTAAACCTTCGATATTCGGTTCGAGACTTCCTCAGAATTTGTGGGGAATGCACGGAGACCACGCATCAGCAGAGAAAAGCACGGCCAAGGGGTTGCAGGGCCAGAAACACGACGCGAGTGTTCGTGATCTTGGAGAACAAGCATTGGCAGGGAAAGCCTACATGGAACTGGTTGACTATCTCGGGGCCTGGAATTCGAAGAAAATGGTTGAGGCTGGAGGAGTAGACGCGTGGAATGCATTGTCGCCAGCAGAGCAGACAGCGCGAGACGTAAAGATGATGGACGACATCGTGACAGTCTGGGAAGAGAAGCGTACAACGCATGGACTCCGCGGACCGCGGAAGCTTGACTTTTTTTGGGGGGGTGCTGCATGCACAAGGACCTCAACAGCTTCAAGGGCGGGAACAACGAGATGATGTTGGAGTGGAAACGGCTTGTGCTATCGGCCCGGTTCTTCTCGCCAACAAGGAGAATGCCGCTCTTCTCCGAAACCTGCTAGATCCCGCGCAGGCCAAGGATGCCGTGCTGACAGAAGATCAGTTCCGTGCGTTGAGGCTTCGACTCGGGGTGGCGTCAAGACAGCGGCGTTGGCAGGTGCGATCTTCAATAATAAAGATGACAAGAAGGGGCAGGCCGACCGCCATGTCGACTTTATGACTCTTTCACTCGGAAACAGCACTCAGATTTCCTGACACTAGCAATACCCGCTTTGGAAGTCATGGTGATGCTGCTGGCGAGCTGATCACTTATCTGCTGCAATATCGGGAGATCATGGAACTCATCGAGTGGTCAAAACAAAACCCGTCACTCACTAATATCGAGAAAAATCTTCGCGACGCGCTGAACGACATCCCTACTCTCACGGAACTCGCTGCCATGACTATTTATAAGATGGTTATCACTCACCCGTACCTCCGTCAAGTCCGTGGTCCAGGAACCGAGAGCACAAACCTCTTGGATCTCGGGCCGCTCCATCGCTCCGTTCGGACCATATTCAGGCTATCCTGGACAACCCGGACATCATCTTTGGCGCAGATGTGGCACATGAAACTGCATTGACGACATGGACACGGTTCTCTGCTGAATTCGCGCCTGGCGGTCTCATCGACACCTGTACAGCGACCGAAAGACAGCTGGCATGGATGCCATCAACAAACGACGCAAATGAGGGTGCTCTGGGTGCTTACCGTGTCGCCATTCGCGGCAAACCATCACTCACATTGCATCAGTACAATGCGCAAGCAATGTTCCGCCGGAACGATACGCAGAATTTCATGGACGCAGTCTTCACCGACGAAGATCATGCATACATAATGCGGGAAGCGAGACGTATTGACGCAAGTGGCGAGGAAGCTCGGAGACGGGAACAAATTGTCGACTTCAGGATCAAAACCGCAGAGATGCACAAGACTAAAGCCGCCGCCAAGGTTCAGAAAGAAGCGAGAGACCTACAGGATCACCTCACCCGGGTACTCGTTCCCATGTCGAAGATGGATGATTTGACAATCCCGCTCATTCACGATCAACTGAACTCGTACCGCGCGCGAGGGGTTCCAGATATCTTAGTCAACAGCAAGTACCCACGCAAAGCCGACAAGCTGGCAGCTCTGAAGGTCGCATTTACATGGTATGAGGTCCAGGGATCACCCATAGTGGTCCCAGAGGTCCCCAGAGCATTTCCAGCGTTGATACGGTGATTGTTGAGGAGGCGCACGATGAGGAGGACATTGAAATGGAGGATTGATTATAGAATAATTCAATTAAATTTATTTATTAGTGCTAATAGTTTTATAATGTATATTACACCTTGTATGAATGTTCCTGAAGTTGTAATGGGCTCGTAGCGAGCTTCGAGGACACAGAGGAAGTAGAGATCCAAGTCGGCGCCGTTTGATGTGGCTGTGCGATATCCATCAGCCCATCAGATCTCCATCGCTGCCCACTCCCAAGCTTAGCGCAAGTCGTCAAGACAATCACGTGATCGCTGGCCGACGGCGTAGCCGCTCCGCAGCAAATGAGTCATGGGTCGCGGTGAGGTATCGCCGTCCGCAGCGACGACGGCGAGGGAAGGGGACAGAGGATGGTGAAGGCAAGGAGCAAACATACCAGTCTCCAGTTACTGTGCCTCTCCTTTGGGTGTCTTGTTGTAGTTTAGGACCTCGCGTCCAGACGCGCCGAGTCCCGATGGGGACGAGGGTCGTGTTTGGTGCGGCGGGGTCATGTATTATTGTAGGCCTGTAGCCGTTCTCTTCAGTCTGAAGAGAACGGTTACAGGTGCGTAGTATATTATTCCTAATATTCTTCAGTCTGAAGAGAACGGTTACAGGGACCCTGAACTCTTGACCTACAACAGGTTATGGGCCCCGAGACGTTTCCAGTTCAACGACGCGTTACGCCTTCAATTTGCTCGACAATGCTAATTGGGAAGCTTGGTCGTACAAAGTTGAGGCAAAGCTTGAGGATGAAGATCGCTGGAAATTTATCATCGGCCCCTGGGTTTTCCCAACCATGACTGTGCAGCGCCCAGCAGTTTCCCCGGCGACGGGTATGGTTGACGAAATAGTCGCGAATCCAGCTTACGCAGACTGGCACAAAGGGGATGAAAAGACGAAGCGCCGAATCATCGAGATGGTCAATGATGACCAAATTGCGTACATTCGAGACGCGCAGACAGCAGCGGAGATGTGGGACTCCCTGCGAAGGATTTACCAGCGGCTGGGCATGCAATCCATGATCGCAATCCACGAGAAGATTTCGACGATCAAGTACGCTGGCATCGAGAGCGGACCCCTACAGACCCATCTCGACATCATTTTGCGCTACGCCAGCGAGTTGAAGCGCGGAAACGATGCATTGTCCGACTACAAGCTTCTTCAGTACACGCTGAAAAGTCTCCCATCCGAATTTACCTCCCTTGTCCAGACTATATCTCTCACAGGCCACACCAGCATACAAGCCGTGACACCGGTTCTTTTGGAGGAAGAGGTCCGCCAACGCAGCATACTTGAAGGACAGCACCGCGAGGAACACGCGCTGAAAGCGCACACAGAAAAACTGGCATTGGCCAAAGCCCACGATGAACAGACAGCTACGGATGCGGTCAAAGCATATGTTGCAACCCAGCGGGGTACCTGGAGCGGGCGAGGTGGACGAGGCGGACGAGGAGGAGGACGTGGTGGTGCTCGTGGTGGTACTGGCAATGGCGGCGGTGATTGGAAGAGTGGGGTGACATGCTACGGCTGTGGGAACAAAGGTCACATTGCTCGCGAGTGTCCGTTTGATGCGAAGGAGCAGCAGAAAGAGAAGCTGAAAGAGAAGCTGCGCCTTGCGCAAATCGCGTACGACGGTGTTGCTGATGACGGTAACCAGCCAAAGGTTCTCCTCACGAAGAAGGCCGCTAACAGCCTCCGTGTCGACGCGCTCTTCGTCGACTCCGGCGCGTCGCGCAACCTTACCTCCGAGCGCAATTCATTCATCACATACACCGTCCTCGACAAGCCCATCCCCATCCAACTCGGGGATAATAGCGAGATCCATGCCATTGGGTGCGGAACGAGTGCGCGGCGCATCAAGAGTCCGACCGGAATCCAGACAGTCCACTTCACACGCACGTTACACGTTCCGAAGCTCGCGGGCTCGCTCCTCTCTGTCGGACAGTTGACAGCCATCCCCGGCGTCAAGCTGGAGTTCGAGGGCCGAGTCTGTTTCATAAAGCTGCGAGGCACTACTCTGTGCGAGGCGATATTCAAGGACGGACTTTACACACTAGAACTGGCCGATGGCGCACCCGCGACGACTCACAGCTCTCCGTCTGTCCTCAAAGCTAAAACCCCCGTGCCTGCCGGTAAGCGCCTCGACATCCTCACCCTACATCGCCGTCTCGGCCATCTGAACTTCTCTGACCTCAGGAAACTCGTCTCGTCAGGGATGGTCGATGGTCTGGAGATGGGTCAGTGGGACGGTGAGGTGTCGTGTGAAGCGTGCCTCCGAGGAAAGGCTTCGCGGAAGCCGTTCCCAAAGGACGGGAGACGACGGGCTACTCGTGTTCTAGAACTTGTGCACTCAGATATTGTTGGCCCGCTTCCCAATTCCATCGGCGGAAACCGCTACTTCATTACGTTCACGGATGATTTCACTGCTCACCTCGACGTCGACTTCATGAAACTCAAGAGCAGTGCACTCCACCGTTTTCGCGTATGGAAGGCGAGGGTCGAGAAGGAGACTGGCCAGAAGCTAGGAAAGATTCGCACAGATAATGCGGGTGAGCTTACGTCCGACGAATTCGAGGCATACCTCGAGTCAGAAGGTGTGATTCACCAGACGACTGCCCCGCACACTTCTCAGCAGAACGGTGTTGCTGAGCGCGCGAATCGCACACTCGAAGATAGTGCGAGGGCGAATTTAATTGAGGTGGGACTTCCAATTGGATTCTGGCCCGACGCTGTTCTCTACGGCGCGGTGACGCGAAACTTCTGCCCGACGCGTGCGTCGCTGGATGGGCGCATACCAGAAGAAGCATGGACCAACCAACGGCAGGACGTCAGCCATCTAAGGTCGTTTGGATGCGAGTGCTACGTTCAAGTCTTGCCCGAGAAAAGTCGCCCGACGTTGTCCGATAAAGCAGTCAAATGTATTTTTCTGGGTTACTACGCACTCCCGGGAACACAATCCAAGGCGTACAAGTGTTACGACAGGACAACAAAGAAGGTCTACAAGTCGAGGGACGTAACGTTCCATGAGCGCGGCAAAACTTCTGGATGGACTGAAGTTATCACGGACCTTCGAAACCTGCCACCCATTATCCCCAACCCTCCAGCTGTTCCCAGGGCACCCTCTACCCCCAATGATGCATCCATTCCCTTGGCTGTAGATGATGTGGATGTTGCGAACGAGTCCGAGACAGAGGAGGAGCGTGAGATTGAGATTGAGGAGGACGGCGAGGTGGCGGATGTGGATGGAGATGTGGATGAGGAGTTAGCCGAGGTCGTTGTCGAGGTACCAGTGGTGCCGAGGACGCGCAGGCTACCAGCTCGTTTTGAGGGAATGGCGGATGAGCGGGCGAATCTCCCTAAGGGCCGCTACAAGCATAAAGTTGCTGCAAATGTGCTTGAGGAGGAGGAGGATGAGGAGGAGCCTCAAGCACATGCTCGTGCTGCGAAGGTTCCGAAGCCGCCCATCGTCGTCCCGTTGACGTTCAAGGAAGCCATGACCAGCGCGCATTCGGAAGAATGGGCCGGTGCGATGATGTCGGAGTTCGGATCCCTAATCGAGACGGGAACTTTCGAATACGTCGACGTTCCGAAGGGCCGCAAGGTTATTACCTGCAAATGGGTGTTCAGCGTCAAGTACAACCAATGGAACGAGTTTGAGCGCTTCAAAGCACGCCTTGTTGCACGTGGCTTCACCCAAATCTACGGCGTCGATTATAAAGAAACATTTGCTCCCGTGGTCAAATTCACCTCTCTACGCATTATGTTCGCCCTCGCCGCCCACTATGGTCTCACTATCTACCAGATGGATGTTGTCACTGCATTCTTGAATGCTGAACTCGATGAGGAAATTTACATGGCTCAACCGCCCGGTCTTCCGCCCAAACTCAATGTGCACGGGGAAGAGATGGTCTTGAAACTCCATAAATCTATCTACGGACTCAAGCAGGCCTCTCGTCAGTGGTACCGGCTCATTGACTCCATCTTCAAATCCCTTGGCTTCACTCGTCTCAAATCCGACCATTCCATTTACCTCTGCCGGCGGGGTGATATCATTGTCGTCATCGCACTGTACGTCGATGATCTGCAGGGGGCAACGAACGACGAGTCTACCTGGAATGTTCTGAAGGAGAAGCTGTCAGCGCGCCTGAAGATGAAGGACCTTGGAGTTGCATCATATTGCTTGGGCCTCGAAATTTCGCAAGATCTCGAGGCTCAGACGGTGCGCATTTCTCAGAAGAAATATTTTGAGGGTGTTCTCGAGCGGTTCGGGATGGCGGATTGCCGCCCAGTATCCACACCTTTCCCAGTCGGCACGAAACTGACTAAGGAGATGTCACCGAAAACAGCTGAGGAGCGGGAACTTATGCTCGGGAAGGACTACCTTGGGGGATTGGGATCCGTGATGTATGGGATGCTCGGGACTCGTGCTGATCTGGCGTACGCAGTGGGAGTGCTCAGCCGTTTCAGCTCCAATCCGGGAATTGAGCACTGGAACGCGCTGATGCATTTACTTCGTTACATTAAAGGAACACTTCACTTGGGGATTACTTATCGTGGCCCGGGACGTCTGGCAACACCTTTCCCTGACACCCTGCATTGCTATACCGACGCGGACTGGGCGGGTGACAAAGATAAGTTGCGCTCGACATCGGGTACTGTTGTTCTTCTTGCAGGCGGAGCTGTCTCGTGGATTAGTCGTCTGCAAAGTGTCGCAGCTCAATCCACGATGGAGGCCGAATATATCGCGGGTAGCCATTCGGGTCGTGAACTAATGTTCGTCCGCAACGTGCTCGGCGAACTCTTGGGACAGCCGTTGGATCATCCGTCGCCAATGCACTGCGACAATCAATCTGCGATCACTGTCGCGGAGAACCCAGCGATGCACGACAAGGCCAAGCATATTGCTTTGAAGTATCACAATATTCGGGATTACATTGAGGATGGGGATCTCACCATCCATTACTGCCAATCCGGCGCGAACCCTGCCGACCTTCTTACCAAGATTCTGCCACGCGATACAACTCTACGATGCCGGCGCATGATTGGTTTAGAGTAGTCGCTGGACTGCGAGGTCAGTGGGAGTGTTGTAGTTTAGGACCTCGCGTCCAGACGCGCCGAGTCCCGATGGGGACGAGGGTCGTGTTTGGTGCGGCGGGGTCATGTATTATTGTAGGCCTGTAGCCGTTCTCTTCAGTCTGAAGAGAACGGTTACAGGTGCGTAGTATATTATTCCTAATATTCTTCAGTCTGAAGAGAACGGTTACAGGGACCCTGAACTCTTGACCTACAACATGTCTGACAGGACTCTGACTGAGGGACAAAGTGATGTAGTGCCGAGAGCCAAGAGTGGGGTACTAGCAGCCAGCGAGAGTCGTCCACGCAGGAGGGACGAATGGAGAGGGGAAAGAGGATGGGCCCTGGCCCCTCAGTAGGGCAAATGTTCCCTGAATAGATTATGTTAGCACAAAATTTCGAGCAGCTCGTAGGCTCTCGATATATGTCATTTTGTATGTGGGCTCGTAGGCTCCTTCCGCAGTTTGCGGTGTAGCTCGTAGGCTACGCGGGTGTGGGGGTCACCCTTGGGCTGTAAACCCTGGCTGTAAACCCACTCCCTGCTCCATCGACCACTGCCAACGCCGTTTATCCCGCCGCCGACAACGCGATCGGCGTGGGAAAGGTGGAGATGGTGGTGGTAACAGATCAAGGAGCCCTCCTCACAAATGAACTTGCTCCTCCAATTCTTTTTGTTGGACCTGGACTTGATGCTACGTCTCTCATACTCTGCAGAAACAGTCACTCATTCAAGGTCGACGCACTGTATTCACAGTAAGAATGATTGAACTCGGCCAATTGGTTGGGCCATTATAAATTGACAGAATCCGTGACGGCGGTCATTAACGCACCTTCATATATGCCTATACACCCAAACGAAACCGATTTTGGTACCTTGGGCCCTCCTGGATCACGGGAGGGTTTCGGGGACATGGTACATCCCTCTTGCATGTGCCTGCCAGCTGCGAGTTCAGAACGTGAAATCAGCAGGAGTCAGGGTACCCAGAGGCCTATCCCTGGCTACCAAATGTGTGGCCCCTCCTGTAACGGTTCTGTTGCTCTGGCTGTTACGGAGCAAAGCGAAGAGCAACACCTTAGTACCTCCCCCGATATTTTCTCTCCAACCAGACACTCGCCAACAAGCGTGTTCCTAAATGCTTCGGTGAATGACGGGTTGGAGACAAGATCCAATAGAAGTATTGTGGATGGTACTATCCAAGGGTCTGAGGTGGTTATGGGAGATGTTGAGGTGTCAAACGAACCGATACAAACTGACAGAAATATACAAGCGAATACAACAAACACGGACATCGATGACCATAATCACAACTTACATTCAGATCGAGATTATTCGCACTCAGATAACAATATCAACAATAATGCCAATGAAGCATACAATATTCCCAATGACTGGGAATCTGAGAATATAACTATACGCAAAAGACATAAACCTCCAAAGGTTTTGAAGTCTGGCAAATTTACGCGGTCAAATCTAATGATTGGTTCACTTAACATTGCGGGCCGCGACGGTAACATGTCTATGCACAACCGGAACCACAAGTTCAAATTTCTCAAGCAAACGATTGACACTAACGAGCCGGGTATTCTGGGCATGCAAGAAACCCATTTTGATGCTCAATCCGCAACACAATTTAACAACATCTTTGGACGCTGGTTCAAACTATATCATTCTGCACATCCTGAGAAACCGTGTTCCACTGCCGGTGTGGCTTTTGTTCTTAACAAGAAATTTTTAGACACTGAAAATATTCGGGAGTATGAATTAATACCTGGACGAGCATTAATGATTGTTGTCCCATGGCATAAGGGAGAGTCTCTAACAATTCTCAATATCTACGCTCCGAATCGTCCTGATGAACGAGATAAAATGTGGAAAGAACTTTGGAAAAAATGGGCTGACGATCCACACCTTCCCTTCCCTGATATTGCGCTGGGTGATTGGAATTTCGTCGAAGATCCTATGGATAGAAATTCAGGTAGTACAGAGACAGTTCCCGAAAGTTTCAAAAAGCTCAAAGACTTACTACGTCTACACGATGGCTGGCGAGCCACATTCCCGAATGATCGAGATTACACATGTGTTCAACAGAGAACAGATAAAAATACTAATGAAACTCACACATCGTACTCACGGCTCGATCGCATCTGTGTGGACAACCGCAAATTCAAACTTTGTCGAGGCTGGGACATCAAGCACTGCCCAGTTAAGAGTGATCATCGACTAGTTATCACTCAATTGACATGCAGACCTGATGAACAACCAGGTCACGGACGATATAGCTTGCCCATCTACCTTCTCAAGACACGTAAATTCATGAGGAAAGTTCAAGCTTTGGCAAGACAACTTCTGAAAGATCTTGACGACTTACAACAGACTGATCGCAACCTGTCGAAAAATATCCAGACACTTTGGGCAAAATTCAAAGCCGACATCATCTCCTGGGGAAAACACTGTTCCCGGTTCCTAATAAATGAAACAACACGACAAGTAAGAACTTCTTTTCTCCACCTCTCTCTGCCTCGCTTGCGTCGTTTGCTTGGTTAGTTTCACTGGCGTCCTATGCTGTCGCCGTTCACCTAACTTTGTGTCGGTGCTAGTTCTTTCTCAGGCCTCCCAGTCTGCATCTAGGCACACTCAGCATCCAAGGGTAACTGGCCGGTAAGTCGTCTTCTATTCAAATTTGCTGCAGCAACCGAACCAACATAACTTGCTCTAGTTATGGCGAATGAGCAAGGCCACAAAAAGAGCAGAACCCAGCGCAAGGTTAAACGCGAGCGTCAACAGCATCAATACAGGGCTGGGAGGGTGGTTCAGCCGAGAGGCACGTAAAAAATAAAAAATGATTTTTATTTTTTGGGGTGGAAATGCCCTAAGAGGGTTCCAATTGAGCTAAACAACACTTATTTCACTTGAATGGAGTAGAACTGACCCCCAAATCCCACTATCTGGCGCCTTTCACGCAGGTGGTCAGTGTAAGGCTTCCATTTGGGGTAATTCCCGGCAATCACGGTCACAATTCGCAGAGGCCAGCCTGAGCTGCCTGAGCTTGGGGACATTGAGAAGGCTGCTTCGTTTGCTCATCCGTCTTCGCAATCTTCCTTGGTTCACAAGTTCGGAGAATGCAAACCCCGAGCAACTGAAAAGGATTGGGCAGCTGTATTCTGAAAGCCTGAACAGTGTTGCACGGGCGCTGGAGAACATTCAACTAACCCCCTTTGTCTAGAAACAAAGTGAGCACGAGCCAAAATTGGGATCGGATCTTGGCATTAAGGTAAGGTATTTCCACAATACCCGAGAATTTCAACTGCGCAGCCAGTGTTTCCATTGAGGTCGGTCTTCAAATCCGGGGCCTTTCTGAGGTGATTTCGGCATATTCCGAGTCTGTAGCTTTTGAACCCGACCGCGGCATTTATCGGCGTCTCTGGGCCAGTGCGCATGGTGGACTGATTGAAAAACACAAAACTGCCGCGGCCCTCGTTGTCACCGTTGACGATGGGGCGGGAGTTCTCGGGCGTGGGGCGAACATAGCCGTCGGTAGTCACAAACTGGATCTCTGAAATATATATCAGAGAAATGGAAACAAAAGCTGGAGACAGAAAACGTACGGCTGACGTCCAGGTTGAAGTGGTAAAATAAAGCCGAGGGGTAGATTAAAATTACCCAAGGCGGCAGCTCTACCGCAACGCCAGCTTCCCAGATCACCAGCCACGTGTACTTGCGGTGGTCGAACTGCACTGTAAATATATAAGCATTGGGGCAAAAAAGGAAGGCAAAAAAAAAAATGCACGGGCTGTCTTCAATGCATAGATCAGAAGAACGCAGACACCGATCTGGTTCTTCTTGTCTGCATGAGGGCGGCAGTGGATCCGCCGCTGGCCAGGGAACCAGGCGTTCAGACAAAGGCACCAGAAGAGGCCGAACATCGGTTTGATGCCATGCCTCCTCCAGTGCCAGTCTGCGTCGGCCAGGAACCGGGCAGCTACGCCAGGGAAGACGGTGGCAACAATGTCTGAAACTAAGCCGCTGTGGATTGTTAGTTATTAGAAACATAAGTGAGAATACAAAAACGTACATCATGGTCTTGACAACAGGCAGTTCCATGAAGGCATTAACGCGATCCATGTGGTCAAGGTGCCACTTGGTTAGCCGTGGAGCCTAGGTAGGGGTGGTCAGAAATATAACAAAAGAGAAAGGGAGGAAGAATGACAAACCTGTGCAGACTGACGATGGTGGCCGAAGATGATGGCTATATGGTCCCCACGCTGGCCGCCCAAGTAATGCTTCTGCCAGGTGGGGTCGGTATGGTCAGAACCTACAAGGATGTCGTGTGCGCGCTGGATTTCGTCGGCACGGTGCATGAGTTCAGCAATACGGAACGACCTATACATGAAGATGAGGCCGTCCCGGTCGACGAAGAACGTGGCGCGCTCCTGGCTGGGGCTGGAGGTGAAGGTAAGTAAAGATTTGCAAGGCAGAATTCAGTACTCACCTGTCGCGGAGATCATAATAGCAGGGGTAGAATTTCTTCAGATACTTGTGGAGGCCCCTGGCGTCTGGCTCGTCGCCGTAGAGAGAATCGATTTGTTCCCGGGCTATGCGAGGCGGGGCAGCCCCCTGCCAACCCGTACTGGCGACCGAGGCGTTCTCGAGAAGGGAGAAATTGTTTGATGTTAAGAAATCGCCCCGCCTTGCTGCCTGCTGGGCCTTCTCTTCCGCACGTTTCTCAGCGGGGACGTTCCCGCACGCGCGCTTCGCAGGGGGTTCGCCAGGTGGAGGGGCATCGGCAGGCCGCTTGGGGAGCGAAGGGTGCGTGGGGAGTGCGGGGAGTGAAGCTGGGCGTGCGGGCAGGGAGGGGTGGAGTGGAGGAGGGGGAAGCGGAGGTGGCAGGGCGGACGCAGGTGTATAACTGGGTTATAGTTCAGGGAGAAGGGGCCGAGGAGAAAATAAGGCAACTTACTCCCATGAAGGCTCCGGCTGTTTGAGTTCGCCGCTGGCGTCGTCCACCCACCCGCTGGCGTCTACCCGCCGTTGCGATGCCGCCTTGGATTTGCGAGTTTTCCCCTTGTTTCCACGGCGTTTGGGGGCAGACCCAGAGGCGGATTTTCCCTTTCCACGGGGCGGCTCCGGAGCGGAGGTGGACGGAGACGAAGCGGAGGTGGGGGGCCGGGGGCGCGAGGAAGGTGCCGAGCCAGAGGACGTGGAGGATGTGGGGAAGGCGGCGGCGGCGGCTTGGCGTTGTCGGGCCTCGTCAGCGAGACGGGCGGCGAAAATGCGCGCTGAGCGACGAGGGGGGCAAGCAAGGGCATTCAGGTCTAAACGCGGGTTGTCGCCGGTCTGAGGGTTGCGGTCGTCCATGTAATCTTCCAGCAGAGATTGCAGGCAGCAGTCTGACCGTAGAACCTCACCCTATGGGGGGCTTGAGATGGGTAAAGATGAGGGGCGGGGACAGGGACTTACGCAGGATTCCTTTGCGAGCGCGTTGACGACATCAAGGGCAGAGGTTTCGTCCCCCACGGACGGGTCGAAGAGTGTCTCGGTGACGAATAGGTCATACACCAGTTCGCACGCCTCGCAGGGATCCTCCGGCGTGTGCGCCGCCGTGCATGCCTGGCGCGTATCCATCAGATTCGGAGTCACGGGAAAGGGGGTCGCGCAACGCCCTTCAGGGTCAGCATACGCAGGGTGAAGGGGGACGGATGGAGGGTTATAATGGGGGTGTGACTCCTCGGCATTGGATGGCGCGCTGGGTGGCACGGGCGTTGCGCGCAGCGTGGATGTGCGAGGCGAGGGCGTAGTGTGGCCGGGAGGCGGTGAAAAACTCGGTGGCAACGGCGCCGTCGCGGTGCTTGGGGCGGTAGGCGCGCTTGACGCGTGAAACGCGTCGAGGGCGTTGGGCGGCCGTAGCGGCGGCAAAGGAAGCCTGGGTCGGGAGGCGGTGATGGACGAGGGGAGCCTGGTGGAGCGTGGTGGCGAGCCGGGGCGAGACGGCAGGAGGTGGGGCATGGGCGGAATGGGGGGGTGGTGGCGGTCAAGGACAAAGAGGACTTTGACAGCCCGTAAGCGAGACGTGAGATACAAACAGACGCGTGGCACGTGCGCGCGTGTCACCATTGTCCGTGCGGGCGCTTCCCGCATCGCACGGGCGTACCAGACCGCTTTAACGGCTTCAATCACACTAAAGAACCCCTCAACTATTGAAATTAAACCATCTTCCAACAGTACATGCCAAAATTCTGGTGCTGGGCTATATAGACACTGAAATCGGTGGCGTGGACGGTATACGCGGGAGACGAAGGTGTCGACGGAGCGGGGGAACGTGGGGGCGACCATTCCCCTCAGTTTGAGCCATACGGCGCCGGATTCGGCGCAGAAACCGGTGAAAACGAAGTGTAAGAAAATAAAAATGGGTATTTATCCGTGTTACGTACGGAAATCGACAGCGGCGGCGGTATACGCGGGGGACGAGAGTGTCGACGGAGTGGACGGAGGTACGGGGGACTCGTCCCCTCCGTTCGAGCCACCCAGCGCCAGATTCGGCGCAGAAACGGCTAAGAACGAAGTGTTACAAAATAAAAATGAGGATTTATCAGGGTTACGTACGGAAATCGTCGGCGGCGGTGGTATAGGCGGGAGACGAAGGTGTCGACGGGGCGGGGGACGGTGGGGGCGACCATTCCCCTCAGTTTGAGTCACTCAGCGCCAGATTCGGCGCAGAAACCGCTGAAAACGAAGTGTTACAAAATAAAAATGGGTATTTATCCGTGTTACGTACGGAAATCGTTGGCGGCGGCGGTATAGGCGGGAGACGAAGGTGTCGACGGGGCGGGGGAAGGTGGGGGCGACCATTCCCCTCAGTTTGAGTCACTCAGCGCCAGATTCGGCGCAGAAACCGCTGAAAACGAAGTGTTACAAAATAAAAATGGGGATTTATCCGTGTTACGTACGGAAATCGACAGCGGCGGCGGTATACGCGGGGGACGAGGGTGTCGACGGAGTGGACGGAGGTACGGGGGACTTGTCCCCTCCGTTCGAGCCACTCAGCGCCAGATTCGGCGCAGAAACGGCTAAGAACGAAGTGTTACAAAATAAAAATGAGGATTTATCAGGGTTACGTACGGAAATCGATGGCGGCGGCGGTATAGGCGGAAGACGAAGGTGTCGACGGGGCAGGGGAAGGTGGGGGCGACCATTCCCCTCAGTTTGAGCCACTCAGCGCCAGATTCGGGGCAGAAACCGCTGAAAACGAAGTGTTACAAAATAAAAATGGGGATTTATCCGTGTTACGTACGGAAATCGACAGCGGCGGCGGTATACGCGGGGGACGAGGGTGTCGACGGAGTGGACGGAGGTACTCCGTTCGAGCCACTCAGCGTCTAAATCTGACTGATAACGATGAGTTAAAAACAAAAAATCGGTATTTATTCATATCACATACGGAAATCAGCCGCGGCGGCGCTGTACGCGTCGAACGAAGGGGTCGACGGCGCGGAGGAAGGTGTGGGGGACTCGTCCCTTCCACCTTCGCGCCACAGCGTTCAAATCGGCCCATAGACGACTGAGAACGATGAGTTTCAAAATAAAAAGGACCTTTTATTAAGTTTACGCACGGAAATGGGCGGCGGCGGCGGTGTACGCGTCGAACGAAGGGGTCGACGGCGCGGAGGAAGGTGTGGGGACTCGTCCCTTCCACCTGCGCGCCACAGCGTCCGAATCGGCCCATAGATGACTGAGAACGGCGAGTTATAAAATAAAAAGGACCTTTTATTGATTTCGCGTATGGAAACGGGCGGCAGCGGCGACGTAGGCGGGAACGAAGGTGACGACGGCGCGGACTAGAGTACGGGGGACGTCCCCCTTTGATATGACCCCCACGGCGCCCGAATCCGAGCACAGACTGCTCAGATATACGGATTTTAATGCCAGGTCATGTTTTTGTTGTTTCCCACTGGCCCCCGTCCCCGCCCTCCACAGCCAACGGTCCCGTACTGCGAGTGACGTGCTCGCAGACGCCCCAAGGGCCATGGAGGCGAAAGTCGGAAGCCCCCGACTTGTAGGCGTGTAACGCCCGCAAGTCGGGGTGGTGGTGGTAAGAGAAAGAGAGAGACAACAGCATAATGATCGGCGATCATTATGCCGTTACCCTCCGCGCCGTTGAGCGCCCGAGGGTGTTGAACAGGGATCACCGCCGTACCGTATACGGTTACTCACCGTACCGTTACGGTTACGACCGTAAGGATTACGGTGGTTTACGGCTACGGTCGAGCCCGTACCCGTAACCGTAAAGGTTTTTCTTGAGGGCCCACCGTGCCATCGCTTCGCAAGCAGCCACATGAATTCGTTATCAGGCAACACGCGTTCTAAGATCGAATCAGTCGGGGTAGAACCATCCACGAGCAAGCGCACCGGCAGCAAAACTTTCGCTGGACACTGGGGACAAGGTCTCCTCCAGAGTCAGAGGGCCACCACCTTGATTTTTGTCGTCCGTGAGAGGCGGAATCCAGGATGAATTTTGGTACGTCGGGCGACAAGAAACTGCCAAGCGGGTTTCACATTCCCGTCTTGCGTCATTGAGCATTGCCAGTAATTCCGTCTTGCTTGCCGCACCAAGCATATAAGATTGTGCGACGACTGTTTCATCTGTGCCGGTCTGTTGTGCTTGAGAAATGAGATGCCTTCTTAACTGGAGAAGCATACTAGAAGAGTCTCGGCGGCCTTATAGAACTCTATACATGAGGACTCTATACATGAGGTCAACGCTCGCAAGTTCAACTGTGGCTTAAGCTTAATGCGACGAGTTGAGGGACAACGTTGTGTACCTCACCTGCTGCGTGGGGTGCGATGCGCCTTGCGGATGCCTACAATCAGCCGTAGGGGAAAAGTCGAATTGCAATAGCCCTGGAGCCTGGGCCGCAGGGCTGTACACCTGCTGCCAAGTTTGAAGATGTGAAGAGCTACGTGTCAGTCACGTGCGAGACGAAAGTCCCTCGCATTAGTAAGCGCCTTCGGCAGATCGGCATCTAATGCCGAAAGTTGGCCTGGAGTTATGTTTTTCAGAAAACATGTTTAGGGACTAGATAACTTCATTTGGAGCATGATATCACTTATTTTTCCTCCGACCACCTCTTGTGGAGGACGAGTTCAAATCAATCCTGACTCCTCCGAACAAGAAGCAAGGGAAAAAATCCTACCTCGAACAAGCGATGGTGACATTGTTATGAAACCATTCAAATTTCAAGGGTCACAGGCCCAAAATTCAAGAAAGTTTTCGAGCCAGTTCGACAGCGGTAAATCCAGATCTGCCCCATGGGGTCGCCGTGTGCATACTTTGTGTTTGCACAACATTCGCGCTTGCCTGCAATTCACGGTTTTTCAAGAGGGCGGGGGTGAGGGTGAGGAGCGAGGCTATCGGACGGGAATGAGATGATGAACAAGCGGAATGCGGAGCAGACATAAGTGCTCTGGACGATCTGCTCTGGCCCGGGCGACCATTAGTGTCCCCGACGATGCCAAGGTCCATATCCCGGAGTCGCCGTTTCCGTTTCGCATGAATTGATTATCGAAATTTTCGTCGACAACCGGAAGGTCCCGCCCAACGGCGGGAGTATGATAACGACGTTGTGCGCACCACAGGCAGATAAAACGAGGGAAGGAACTTCAGACCGTGAGGCGGGGAGGAGTTGGGCTCATACTCCCACTTGGGACCGTCGGGGCAAGAAGGCAGTGCCGGTAATGGTTGGGTGGCGGGGAGGAGTTGCGGGGAGGAGTTGGGTGCATACTCCCATTGAGATAAGCCTCATTTGGGACCGTCGGGGTACAAAGGCAGCAGTAGTGAATGGTTGGTGTGTTCATAACATTTGGCGCTGATCAAATGTTCAGTGAGGAGGAGTAGAATAGCGATGTTGCGGCGAGCGAGGATCGTCTCGAAGAAAATCCCTTTCGAAGAAATATTAATAGTTATCATTATGCATGGGTAAATCCAATTCCACGCTTCTTTTGAAGAAATGGAGGATGAGTTCTGCCGAAATGGTATCATCCAAGAAACCACTGCGGCAAGGCCTTCCAGGCTGAAACATTTCCTTTTCGGGCCACTACGCTTTTGGCCCGAAATGTTAATTACTGTTTTTTGCCATTCCCTCGGTGCAAATTGACCGTTCTGGTTGTTTTGGGCGGATATCATTCTCCCGGTCAGGAAGAGATTGGGCATCATTCCTTCGACGCTATGACACTAGTCACTACGTTCAATCCTGACCTTGACAGAGTTTTAGCCCAGGTCACTACGCAGAGCTAGACACGTCTCTGTGGAGGTGCATAGACAGACCTTGTGTAGCTCTGGCCAGGTCTGTGTAGCCGTGTGTAGCTCTGTACAGTGACCTGCAGAGAGCAAACTTCAGGTGCCTACACTGACCTTAAGCAGACCTCAACTCAACTAGCCTCAGCTAAACAGAGTTTGTCCAGGTGCCTGACCACAGCCTGAACACAGCCAGACATGGCACCTGAAGAGCTGGACAGAGCTAGGCAAAGCTGGGCACAGCAGTCTGTGTAGCCAGCTACAAACGGCCTCTCTAGGTCGGCTAGGCAGACCTTCACAGAGCTGGGCAGACCTTGCCATAGTTCCTCCCCCCAGAAAAGTGCTCCCCCGTGTAAGGTGCTTGGACGTAAACCTTCCCGTACAGGGTGCAAAAAACTCGGTTCGGGAAGTTGAACAGAGCAGGAAGCAACCACAGCCTGCCGTCTCACATCGGGAGTACGGAAGCCCCCCAAGAAAAGAGTGTATAAAATGGCCCAGGCAGTAACCCCTCAGCTTTACCCCACAACTCATTGGGTAGCGACAATGAACAGCGATGCCTCATCACCGGTCGAGGTAAAAACCTCGAAGCGTAGGGAAAGGACTTCATACAGTGTACCCCCACTCCTTGCGACACCAACTTGAATTCCTTAAATTATTTGGATTATGAGCCCTTCCTTGTAAATCTGAGTTGATAGAAAGTTTCTCATACTACTTGAATGTAATCCTGCAAGGCGGTATATTTACGGAGTGTGTTTTGAATATTTGCGAGGCGAAGTTTGACGACAGGTCAAATGTCACACAAATCAGTCCTTGCGACACGATGTGACACATTCATCATTCACATCTCTCCACGTCTACACAGCCAACTGGAGGCCATTACAAGCTCTATTCACTATCGGAACCCCCATCTGACCCCCCATCTGACTCGTCGTCGTCGTTGTCCTTCGGCAACTCCGGCTTTTTCGCCCGTTTCGGCTTGCGCGGGAGATCTTTCTTTCGTGTCCCCATCCCGGTCAACTCAGCGCATTTTTCCTCCCATTGCTGTACTGAAACCAGGTGCGCAGCTTTTATGCGCTCCCATTCCGTTGCTAATGCAGCTCTAGCACCTTTCTTCTTTTCTTTGGCACGAGCGCGGTCAGCCTTGGCCTCCTCCTCCTCAATCTTTTGTTGCTCTGCCGTCTCCAGTGCTTCAATGTATTCCGTGGAGTTAAAGTGCCGCCCTTTGCCGTCGATGTAGGCCTTGGGGCCCTTTTTTGACTTCCTGTTCTCCTTCGCGTGCAGGGCTGTTGACTGTTTGCGCATGAATATGTTTTGGATCACGAGCTGGGCATTTGAGGCCTCGAGGATGCTGTCGCGAACGAGGATCTGCTGCTGTCCACGCCCGAGAGATTCGGTGAGTTGTACAACCCGACCCCGAAGCTCCTTTGCTGACAAGTGTTCAATTCGTTCAGGCCGATTTGCCTGGATGAGCCCCCAATCAGGTGATGGAAGGACCGGTACGTGCTCGAGCACTGGGCCCATGATGGAGGACTGAGATGTGACAGGGTTAGTGGAGACCAGGAAGCTCCCCGACGCTGTCCCCGCCAGTGCGCTTGTCATCATGCGCATCCGCTTCGACGGTGTATAGAGTGCGGGATCAATGTTAGGATCGCGCACGCGTCGCAAAGTCGGGGTTGCTGGCGGACTGCCGTGTCCGCTTCCGCTTGCGATTGGTCCCATGTGAGTGTCCTCATCGAGCTGGAGGCAAAACCCACGCCTGGAACTTTGGTCACGCGTGACGTCACGCCGTGGCTGTGCTCTGGGAAATGCTTCCCCCAGCCCCCCTTCTCTTCGCTGGCGCTGCATTCTCCGCTGGCGCGGTGCCCTTTCGCTGGTGCTAGCCCTTCCGCTGGCACGGAGCCTTTTTCTGAAATTTTCTTCTACTCCAGGCTCAATTTTTCGGGACAGCGGCATTCAAACCACAGTGCAATTGCCATCCCAGCGGAAACGGTGGAGCCCCACTGCGTGGAGCTTCCACATGCTGGGCCTGTCAATTCCCTGTGTCTTTTTGTGCCGCTGTCCCTCAAAATCTCGAGACATAGTTTTTCAATACAATTTGTTTTTGTTTTTCATGCTGATAAGTAAATGAGGAAACTCTTTCGGGCGCCGGCCCGAACGGCTGGGGTTTTCCACCCCAGACGCCGACCGCTGCGCGGAGCTTACCGCTCGCCGCGGAGGCCCACTGCGTGGTGCTTTCCGCGAAATTGAACAAGGAAAAAAAATGCACACCTCGGTGTTCGAACGCGCGACCTCAGCAAAACACATGAAAATACGGAAGACACGCCACAACACATAGTGAGCAAGAGGCCGTATAGAATTTGTTGCTTTTCGATCCGCCTAGTGGTCCCGGGATGTTCCACGTGGCACAGCCACCAAAGTTCCAGGCGTGAGTTTGAATTCCCATCGAGCTCGAGTGCTGTTGGCTGATAATGATGAAATGCAGCCATGACGGCACGCACAGGACTGCTCTGCGGGAGAGCAAAGCCAGCAGTGGTAGACGTGGCTTCCGCGGGCTTCATCTGGCTCGCGGTGATGGCCGTTGAGTTGAATGGAAAGATTCCTGTCACCCGAAAGGCGGCCTGGATCGTTTGGGGTATAAACGCCCTCGCAAATGCTGCTCCAAACACCTCCGCAAACTCGGTCTTGCCCAGCTTCCTTCCGGTGCGTTCTTCAAACGCCCGAACCTCCAATTTCCATGCTTCCTTCATCCGTGCGAAACAGACGACGTCCAAGCCCTGGAGCGCATGGGTACAGTGCGGTGGATATCCCAAGACAATGATGTTGTGCTCCTTGGCGTATCGGAGCAGCTCTGGGGTGTGATGGGAACTGTGGCCGTCAAGCAGTAAAACCCGGGTGCGTCCTTCTGCTTTGTCTCGGGTCTGCTCATCAAAATCCTTGATCATGTAGTGCGTCGCCAGCTCGCTGTCAATCCATCCGTTCGGAGATACGCAAAACCTGTTTCCGGTGAGTTCTGAGCCGGCACAATGACATGGGAGGTCACTTACGATGCGCCGGCAGGGTTATTTGCACCCCACTTCTTCTGAATCTGCTGACCCTTGAAGATGATTGTCGGCCGCAAGACTGTCCCATCAGCGCAGATGGTTACGATAACGGTGACATCAAGAGGCCACAGATCCCGTTATCGGACCCACTTTGATCTGCACGTGCCCAAGGGCACCTTCCATATCGGGTTCCGTCGAATGTTGTGCAGCGTCCGCAGGCTAATTCTCCAAATGTTGCTGTAGTATTTAGTAACTTAGTTCAACATGCTGGAACAATTTCCGAGTGCTCTTCAGAGTAGACTGGGTAAACCGACATGTTTCGACTAGTGCCCGGATTTATGGCCCGATTTGGAAGCATCGGTCTTGGTACTGTAAAATCATCTGTGCGTCAAAAATTGTAATATAGAGCTGGTATACAGGTTCTGGTAGGGTATGCCTGTGCTAAAATGCTCAAAAGCATTGCTGGATGCATCTCGTAGCAGCCCAACACAGCATCCCGATATGGAAGGTGACCTTGGGCACGTGCAGATCAAAGTGGGTCTGATAACGGGATCTGTGGCCTCTTTGGTGACATTCTCCTTGTCCCCTCCGCCCTGTTTATGCTGAGTTTTGGTTCCTCGCCGTACGACAACACGCTCCCTCCCATCGGCACCGAGTGGGAAACCACTCTCATCCATCCCGTACACGTCTTCCATCCGTATGTTTGGATCTGCGATATGTTCCTTGACCAGGTCAAACCATGCTGACACTGCCACAGGATTCAGACTGTGTGCTCGCTGCGTATCAAGAGGCCGGCTCCAATGAGTCTGCAGCTCTTCGTGATGCCGCTGGAGGAAGCGATCAACCCAATTCGAATCGGGGTCAATGGTCTTCCCACCACGGGCAATTATGATGGAGTTTGTGTGAGCAACAATTGCTTTGTGGGACATGGGGAAGCCACGGTCCGAACTGACACAGATGTGATCGACAAGAACGCGCTCCTCCGATGGGGTGACCTTCTGCTTTGACGCGTTAAACGGGCTCATTGACACACCTCCATTAGCATGACGGCGCAGGGCATCGTGTGACACGTCAAATCTTCGCGCCAGTGCCCTCTCGGACTCGCGTTGGTCTTCGGGAAGCTCCTGATTCCGAAGGAATGCATCGACTGCTTTCTGCATATGTGCGTTATCAGCTCGTCTTCTTTCCCCCTTCTTAACCCTGTCTGAAAGAGCCCTGCCGACCATCTTGAAGAAATAGCCGTGTGATGATGCCGGGGAACGGGGGGCCGATGTGAAGATGTCGAGGTGGGAGGTCGCACGCCTTGTCACACTCCAAACAAGGTCATGTGTATTCGGTGCCTCATGAGCCCATTTCTGGGTCAATCCTTTCGGACCAAAGGCAAAATATGTAGTTAATGTGCTAATGAAGGGCGCTAGATAGTTGTATTATTAAATTTGGTCCATACGAAGGCTCTATTCGCGCGAAGAAAGTTGACCAAATCAAGAAATTGCCTATTTTGGGTGTAAATACACTTGTTCCTCACGCAGTTCTCATCCGATTGAGCTATAAATTTGGACAGAGGTGTGCTGTGTACGTAGAAAAATGGCAATGAAAGAATCCCGGAGGTAGAAGAAAAACTGAAGACATTTTACCGTGAGTGACGCAAGGACCGGGGTTGTAGCAAGGAGTGGGGGTACACTGTACTGGGACCTAAATCCAAAGAAGAAGCGAAACTGGCAAAGGCCCGAGTTCGTCGATTTACTGGGGGTTGGAATCCCACTAATAATAACCTATTGAACCACAGCTCAGGGCAGCAAAGGTTCCAAAACCTCAATTGAGCCCCTAGTAGAACACTAGAACACTAGAACCCATACCCTCCTGAATGATCGTACATTTGCATTTGAATGCATTCTGAATTTTTTCTGGAGTACAATCAGCCCCAACATGAGCACAACAGCAAAAATATAGGATACAAGGGGAACGGGGGCCTTCGGCCCCCTCCTCCCCTCTTGACCGTATCAAGGGATTATGTCTGCTGGGAAAGAAGGGAACTAATAACGATTACATTGTCTCTTTCGAATCAATGTCGGTCATTATTGCGGGAGCTGCTTGCCGGTATGATAAAGCCAAGATTCAATAGCAGTCTATCCTCAGAATGTGAAATTGCCCCTACCCTTTGTTGTAAGACGGAGAGAAAATTAGCAGTGCAACATACCAACAACGTAGCGTACAGCAGGTACACCGTCGAGGTCGCGTCCCTCAGCGCACAGCACCTTTACTATTCTTCAGTCCACAACTTGATCGGTATGGGCCGACGCTGTGCGTGGCATCTTACGAGTACTTTTGCCATACATGATGTCATGCAGCAGCTTTTGCTAGTACTGCAAGCTGCAATGTTCAAGGTTGTGTAAATCGAAAAAATGGCAGGAAGAATTGGCATGGAAAATGAATTTTCATTGAAGAAAGCCACACACTGGCATGAGTGGCACCTCTTGACAGAGAGTTGTGACATGACAAGCAGGCCAAGCTGTGGACGATTTTCTTGTACTCTTCGCAATCAGGGAGGAGTTTTTTTCTCTTTCTGTTGTGAATTGAACAAGTTGTGGTGGTTTTGGTCTCAGGTTATAGTCCTGGCTTGCTGCTTGCTGGGTCTCACATTTTCCTCGTCTGTGAAATAAGTACTGAACGCTTTGCATTCGATGACTAAGCCTAGAAAAATTTTAAGCTGTCTCAGCCTAGCTGGGTCTTGTCGGTCACTTGATCACTTGAAACATCAAGCAACCGGAATTCAAGCACTGACACACCTCCTTTTCTTCTGCTGCTCACTCTCCTATGATGTATCTTTCTTTTCTACCGTGCCCACTCTCTTCCCCTCGCTCTCCATGGCAACAGCATGTCCTGGCAAATCTCCTACTTTCTTCCCTTATAAATGATCAACTCAGAGGCGGCGTATTTGTTACTTCAGACATCTTCTGCACTCTCACTTGTTCCCTGCAAAAAATCTTCGGTTCTCATGTGTGCTTTTCGAAACCTTTCTCTGGTAAATACAAACGCGTGGCGGCACAATTTGTGCCTCAATTGCTGGACCTCAATCATATTTACCAGCAATGGATTCCATTTGTACACAACCAAACTCCCTTTCTTGTCAGGGAATGTTGCTGGCTGGATGAAGCCAAATACTAAGCCCCTGCCTCCATACCCCTGTTATGACTTTGATATTGAATTCAGACTTGGTTAAAGAGATCACTGAGCATCATCTCGTGGACTGAATGTGCGCATCTACTATAAATAAAGGCAATACAGGATAAACCATTGGAATCACACAGCCACCACTGTTCGAGAGTTACCGTATCGTGAAAGGTCGTGAAACACTAACACCACTTTTTCGTCCAGATGTCTGACCTTTATTTCCTCGATATCCCTGATGACGCCTTGCCCGACTGGAAGGCCCTTTTTGTCTATGCGGACGCGTACATGAGCTCGCCTAAGGGTCTTCTGGGCCGCTCAAAATCCGTCGTACGCAAGGATCGTCGAATTTGCCTCAACACAATGGGGCTCACCAACGACTTCGACGCATACTTGTCGGCTGAAGCGGGGAAGCAATGGGTGAGACGGCTTGCCGCTGGCAACGTAGAACTTTGTTTGACCATGCCACTGTAGGGAAACGAATACTTCCGGCAGGGGAAGCTCGGACGCGCCTTGGTGCGTCGACAGTTTCATCCTTGGTGGTCATACACCATTCAATTGATGTATTGTGGGACGCTCACCTTGATGCCACTTCCCAGCACTTTTTTGAACTGTGCGGCAGTTTCGCTTCGACAGAAGATGTGAGTTCCCATTCACGTTGTACAAGCTCCGACATCTGATCCCAGGTCGCCAGGTGGGGAACAGCCGAGCATTTCTGCACCCTTGCGCTTGACATGGAGAACATACTCTCGCCGACTACAAAAGCGAAGGCCCACTACCGCCGGCCGGTTGCCAACCGGCTTCTCAGTCACGAAGGGCGATTTCTGCAGATTGCGCTGGCAGGTGAGCAGGTCCACCCATATATTCTTGCCGGTGCTTCCACACACAATAGACATCAAGCTCGCGCATGAACTGCAGCCGCAGACGTCTGAAATGGCCAAAGAGTTGGAAACGATCGAGCAAATGATGACACTCCCTTTCCCCGAGCTCAAGCGTACGATTCAGCGGCAGCGCGATGCGTGTGAGGCGTTCAACCCGGAGTATGTGATGACGGATGACGATGGGAAAGTATCGGTCGTCGAGCAGCGGGTGAAGTGTAGCCGGAAGTACCCGTCCGCTCTCCATGACATCTGTGATGCGTCCGAGCGCGAGGAGGGTGCAGCGCTGCAGGTTGGTCCGCCGGCGTCGACGTGCATTCGTTGTGGCGCCTGCGAGAGCTCATGTTCATGAACGAATATCCCGACACACCATTCCTCACGGTATTCGATTACCGCCGTGGTAAGGCAGAAATCAAACTCCATCAGCTGGACGCATTTGCACATAGGACGGGACTCAAATTGGGTGCCGAGTGGGACAATGATGTGGCGCGCGCGGCCCAGAGCGGTGGCCGCATGGCACTCCCCCTGTTTTGCGCAAGCGAGGCTGGACGCTGTCGGTATTGGATTGTACCGCTGCGTTCGGCTAGCGCGACGGTCCACGAAGCTAGTGAAGGACTGCGCCGTCTAGTGGCTTGCCTCCCACGCAACCTTGGCACGTGGAACATTCCGGAGCTTTTGTGCCAGATCCAAAATTTAATTGACAGCGGCGGGAAGCAGATCCACCAGGAAACTGGGGATTTCACTTGTCAGATGGACCCAATTCTAGACTTCGCGACCGTACCTCTGGGGAGCCTAGAAAACCATCTCTGCTGCGCTAGATAGGGAACTCGGAGAGTGTAGATTTGAATATAATTGTTATGATCGCAACATGCACATATTGGATAATGGGAGAAAAACCTGGACGCCGAACCCGATGGGTAAAAAAATGCTGGCTTACGGTGCTTGTTGGCATCTCACCCACCGGTTCGGTGGCTGTGAGTTTCACTGAACCGAACCCCGAGTCCAGTTCGAGGTTCGGATATCGTCGAAGCTGCCTGAACCTCATTGAACCTGAACCGGACCTGGTCTTCAAAACCAAGCAAAACGACCCAGAAAAGAGCATATTCTCACAAGGGAGCACCCAATTCACCCCAGAATGCTTTGAATACACACATACTAAAGTTTTCAAACTCCGTGCTCAGGCCTTTCCCACAGCCCGAGAAGTACCAGTCTGCCTGCGGCAGGCTACATTGTTGCAACTCGTAGGCAGGCTGATTGGGCATGAATGCTGTACCATTCCGAATGTACACGCCACATAGCAGGTTCGCAAACTTGATTAATGATTCGATCTGTTCCGAAAGGGAGAGTTCGACGTTTACGAAGGGCTGCAGCAAGGCGTGGAAAATCTCGCCAAGGATGCAAAAGGCTTTGAACTCTACTTCCTCGCCTGGATCAAAATCCTCGGGGTCCAACTTTGATATATCAACAATGCAAAAGAAGTTTTATCGCACGGCTGACGTCCTGCACATCCGTTGGGGAGAGCAGGTTGCGAATGGAGATTTCGGACCAATCATAGTCGGGTAACAGTTCAAGCCATCCCTGGAGCAGATCTGGATTGATGCACGCGTTGTTTACGACCATCCCCTCCGATGAACAGAGAACCATGCACAAACCTGTAAGATTTATTATGAGTTGGAGCTGGGGGTCGAGCGGGTCAGATGGGTCGGATGTGTCGGACGAGTTCGATTTCTCGGACATGGCATCGGACTTCTCGGAGGGGTCTTTTGAAGAGTCAGTCGGTTCGTTGGACATTTCAGACGTGTCGTCGTTGTCGTTGTTGTCGTCGTCGTCGGGCGACTCGGACATGTCTGACTTGTCGTTGGACGACCTCTAGATTTGTATTTGTTTATCAGAGAGCATGTTAGCCATAGAGCCATTAGGATTGAATAACTCGAGGTAGCGCGCTTCGCGGCAAAGCCCACTATCTTTCTCTTCCCAAATCTCAATTCAAATACCAAACAATTGGCATTGGGCAATGAGCATTATCTACGTTGACGGCCGTGCTGGACGTGAGATGACATTTTGTCTTTTCCCCATTATTGGTACACTGCAAACAGATGGACGGACACATTGTTCTTCTGTCTGCTTCATCTGCCTTTGCCGCAAAACTATACCCAGGCATTTGTCAGAAGCACCCACCCTTTGCTAGACTCGCGACCAGTCCGTTTCTCATGCACTGATCACAAGGGCAAGAAGATCAATGCTGTGAAACGCCTGGAACATTTGGTTGTTATTTTGGCTGATGCCGCCAAATGTGGTTTCGGACTTGGGATTTTCAGCTCCTCCCTGCCTTTCAAAAGTTCGAGAACGACGCAGTGGAAGACGCAAGTTATATAGAGAAAGTTTCTCCACTTTACATTTTGAATTCGTTGAGCACAACTTGACTTTGGGAAACACGTTGGGTTCATTTAACTCAGAATTAAAAACTACTCCATACCATGGCATAATTACTGTTGAAGCAAGCTGAAGAAGATTAGACCGCGTTGCTGGACCCAAGTAAATTGGGCGATGACCAGTAGCACCCATAAGGGTTCTGTTAATCCCATTGTTGCCGTACCTGGCCATGGCGGCTACGTGGCAGTGGTGAAAATGAATAACAATGTATATGCTTATCCATCTAATAGATACATTTTATCCGAAAGTACGTGAGAGAGGGAAATCAAAGTGGAAGTTGAGAGCCATACAAAAAAACAAAAACAAAACAAAAAAAACAAAAAAAATGACTTGCGGCGTAGACCCATTCCTCCATCGAGTTTTGCCAAATAATCTCAGCGGACTAAAATAAACGATGAAGTCGAGGCAAAATACTGAGGGTACATGTCACGTACGGGTGTCAGGTAGTCCAGGAGGCGCCCAAAGTGCACCTGGTTTTTTTCCCACCGCAAAAGACATTGCTAGCTCCAGCTGATGATGCCACCAGAGAATGTCTGCTGTAGCATTACCCAGTTAGACGGTGTCAGAACTGTTCAAACACAGTGGCACATCAGCAGACTCCCTTTCAGATTTTCTGGCCCTTCATTGCATCAGGAAAAACCTCCCGCGGTTATTTTAGATAATCTTCCTGAAATTATCTTGGTCGGATATAATTTCGGAACATTTCAGATAATTTTGGATAATATTTCGAACATCTTCACATATCGGACCAGAAAAACTGAAAACATGCTTCATATTGTCCGGAGATATGCCAACTCAGTGGATGAGTTGACTGGGATGCTGAACTGCTCGGCCTGCGCCTGAATCTCGACTGAATGCTCAAGTGAAGAATGTTCCAAGCGATAAATACTTCAAGTCCTTGAAACTCCGCCAGCTCTGATCGCATCACAACTTTGGCAGATGGCAACGGATGGCGTGACTTTTGAATCTGGTTCGTCGCGACGTCGCCAACACACCTAAAACGGCCAACTATTAATCTCTTTAAAAACTGATCGGAATGAAGAACAATTCACCGCACTTTTAGATCGTCGGAAAAGCCCTGATTCCATTCGACAGTTAGTGCGATGGAAATTGGTAATTTAATCAGACATTTCCGCTTAACTGGAAACAAAGAAATTTCAGTGAAAGGGAAAAGCCGGTGAAATGCCAAGCTTTCATTCGATGTGAAAGCAACAATGAAAGGACTGTTTTTAGCACTCCATTCAGTTTTGGCTGAATGAAGGACTTTCCACTATGGAGGAAACTAAAAGATCATCTTTCAACCTTCCTTTTATCGTAGTTGAAAGGAAGAAAGTCAATTTTTTCCAAAAATAGTCCTTTCATCGTTGTTTTCCACCCAGTGGAATGTTTGACATTTCGTAAACCTTTCCCTTTCTGTGGAGTTGCTTTGTTTCCAGATGCGCAAAAAAGTGGGATAAAATTACTAGTTTTCAATCAACTGAAAGCCGAGTGGAAAGAGGGCTTTTCCGATGATCTAAAAGTGCGTCGAATTGTTCTTCATTCCGATCAGTTTTTAAAGAGGTTAATAGTTGGCCGTTTTAGGTGTGCAAATCGTCGCTCTTCTTCTTGCGCTGGTTGTTGATCTTCACAATTATATTGTCATGAACTCGCGCTTCCCTGGCGATCTGAAGGATATGTGGATAACAATGTTCCACAAGCGAGGATTACTCACGGATCTCTCCAATTGGAGAGGTCTTTTCCTGTCCAACTTCCTGGCAAACTCACCGGTTTCATGGCTGACAACCCGTTTGACAGCGTACTCGTCGAAGATGGGAATAGTCCCTGAGACTCAAGTCGCTGTCCAGCAAGGAGTTCAGACCCGCGACCTCATGAGCTTCCTCGCCGGCGTTCAAACCTGGTCAGAGCGTCACAAGGAGACTGTTTACGCGTTGAAAAGAGATCAAATGAAAGGTTTCGATTATTTGTCTCCGCAAGGCTTTTACGACGCGGTGCTCGCGTATGGACTCCCTCAGTCAATCATCGATCTCGATCGTGCGGCCCAGTCCGAAACTCAGTGCCGAATCAGGACTTTCTATGGCCCGACATCTCCAATCGTTGTCAGCGGTGTCACGAAACAAGGAGGACCTGCGTCACCGTTGAAAGCCATTTATACCACGAGTCTGGGCCACCGTTACCTCGACGACATCGCCGCGCAGAGCTCGGACAGCTTGCTGATCGCCACAACAAACACTTTGAATGCCGATCCGCACCTACCGAATGACTCCTATAAAGTCCTCGTAACCATGGTGGAGGCCACTGATGATTCGTTCATCTTCGCTAAGTCTCTTCATGCTGCCCAGACTTTCTGTCTTCACATGGAGAGATTTCAGTTCGCATACGGTTGGCTGACACAGTGGAGAAAAACTTACGCCTATGTTCTCGGCGACAGGGGCCCCACGCGACCCGAAAGGCTCTCATTCCCTTCCGTGTCAATTGACCCTGGCGTCGATCCATGGACGGTCAAGCAATACGAGGTTCCCGTCATTCGGACCGGCTTGGATTTCCTCAATGCGAAGGTCGATGATCCAGGTGTGCGATTTTCAGAGTTAAAAGATATTGTGGACGCATTCGCTTTCCCCAGACTAACGGGGAGATTGCCGGTCACTCTTCTTCGGAAAATGGTAGCCCAGAACATAATATCGAGATGCCGGGCGTTACTCTCGCTCCAACCAATTAAGCAGGTCGACGCGGAAGCTCTCGATGCACGTATATCTACAAAAATACACGCAATTCTGGGTATGCCATTCAACCCGAGCTCAAAAATTCTGACGCTGCCGGTTTCTTTGCACGGATTTGGGTTCCCGTCGCTAGCGCGGATAAATGCAGGAATTGTAGTGGATGGAATCGCTCGCGACCTGAATCACCACATAGCTGCGTATCGTGCTATGGCAAGAATCACGCTCGCAGAATGGACCTGTAATCTGCACAGCAGCAGTTGTATCTATCCACTGGATGGAGAAGGTCTCAGGCGGTCGTACACTCATTACTACAAGAAAATCCCCGCAGCTTGGATAACGGCACATGGAGTTTTGTCCGGGATGGAACCGCCACTATCGTTAAGGGTCACCGATCACAACGATCTATTGCGCGGTGAAACTTCGATATCACACATTCTGGCGCTTTGTAATCACCATTTTCCCAACAGACCTAATAAAACAGATGGGAACACACTGCGAACTCTCCGTGGAAAGGGGATCCGGAGTCTTTCCGACGTAGGCGACTGGACCACCGACACTGCGGGAGCTTTGATGTTCATCGTGAATCCCGAGCGCAGACCGAAAGGCCACTGGACGCCAGCTCAGATCGCAAACTGGAAGCGAACGGTGGACACCTTGAAATTGATTGACACTCGGTGGCTATTCAGTGGCCCATTGGATCTGATGATCTCTCGTGCAGACCGCAGACATTGGGCTGAGGAACGAATTCGTGCGCTCGTTCCAATCTGTGGGCTGGAGCCATCGTCGACGTCGAAGGAGCAGCAGCTCTGGGGCTCTGATGGATCAATGATTCCAGCTTCGGCGAGTCTGGGAGAGCATCGCACAGTCACGGCCGCCGTCACTGGCCCAGCAACTCTCGTATTTCAACTGCGAGATCGAAATCTTTCCATTCTTCACGGAGAACTGATGGGTCATGTTTTAGGGCTCGTTCTCTGCGATGATACGGCCAACCAACATCGCATGCCGCACCTCTACTCAGACCATCAAAACTCAGTAGACCTCCTCGACGACATCCGTTGCGGAATTGCCGAGGATACACGTTTACGCGGGATGAACGGTCGATCATTATACCGCTGGATATTACAACTTATGCGGGAAAGGCGTGCGGTCATAACCTATACGCGTGGACATTCTGCTGAGTTGTCCATCGAGTCGCAACTGAATCGAGAAGCTGACCATTATGCATCCAAGTCCCAGCGTTACCCCGATCTAATTCCCCTCGCTCCTATCCCATCATTCACTATGGATGATTTCACGTTTCATCGTGACCCGGACGGATGGATCGAATCTAACGTTCGCTCTTTTGTGGACTATTTTCTCGCCTCAGAAATGGCGCAGAAAATGGCCATCGGGAATCGCATGCGCATGCTAACATGGGTACACAACACCCATGCTCCTCCCGACTATCCATATACCCGCGCCGTATCTGCACACTCTGCTGTCATTCAACTCTATGCCAGATCTGGCCAACTTCCTCTCGCTGAGACACTAATGGCTCGGTCCAAATTGGACTCGAGTACATGTCGTCTTTGCTCCAATGCCATCGAGAGTATGCACCATATATTCGTCGATTGCCGGAAATTCGAGGGATGGCGTACCGAGGCAGGCGCGGAGGTAGCAACCCGCACCGAGCGAAAGTTGGCAGAAATGGGGATCGCACTGTGGGACCAGCAGCCCATTTTACGTGCAGCTAAGTCCTTATTTGTTGACGACCCCATTATATGGCCCCTGAAAATGTCTCAGTATTATTTGGGCCAAGTCCCTCGGACGGATGACCTGATCACTCCGGCATTGATCCCCGAGACTATAAAGCGCAGAAAACTGTCAGTTCACCTGGCATCCGACTGGCACACCAGCTCGATTCGCCTGGCTGGAAGGATCTTCGGCAGCGTTCAACGCACAATGGCGGCTCGTATGGCTGGAACAACATCATAACACTCTTTTATACCACGTCTCCTCCCAGCACTTTCCTCTCGTCGTTTCTTTTTCCCACCGGGTTTTGGAACGCGAAGGTTTTCAGTTGCTCACGACATCACGACCTTACGCTCATGACTCACTTATTTTCATTTGGGTTCGTCGAGGTACATGTACCTAAGTATTTACTACGTAGACGAATATCACATTGTTAAATTGTTAAAGCTCTTAAACGAGGTCACGTGAATGCACATGCAGACACGTGCACGCAGCCGCGTCCACTTCTTACGGGGTTGTAGAGCTGAATGGACACCATAAATCAATCCTGAAACCCCAATCTAACATCTCCCCATGCTAGCGGCTTTTTTTGAGGCACCAAGTACCTCGCAAGAGTTCAGCCACGTGAGTGCACGTGATCTCGCTTAAGAGCTACGAATCGACGATCGACACGTGAATCAGACTCTGTATAAACTCAAAAAATTTCGACTGTCTTTAATTTTTAGTTTATTAGAGTCTGACTGTGGGAGACTAGGATTTTCGGTCTTAATCGGTCCTTGCATTTCTGCGCAAACGAGCCACGTACGACCTCGGTACACGGAAACTTCGATGGTTTTCGACATTTTAGGCCTCGATTCATTTACCTATGCATGCGTTGCCTTATCTGCTGTCCGATTTCCTTCGCCTCCTCCGACTCAAACTCCGGCTCTGAGTCAGAACTTTCTGATGAATCATCCCCAGACAACATCTCTACATCCCTGCATCCTGTCCCATCGACTTCCCCACCGTCCGCCTCGCTCGTCTCGGCACCCTCGTCGCGAAACCGAGCTGGTGTAGGACCACGCTTAGGCTCATTGTTTGTTCGGGCATCAACATCACGTAGACGCGCAGCTTTCTCGCACGCACGACCCGAACAGTTGTTGGGCTCAACTTTTTTGTACTATTTTCCTACGATGCTAAAGCCCATCCCGATCAATTTTTCCGGTCAAAATCAGTCCAATCCTCGAGGCCCGGTTGTCGGCAATGCAGTTCTGGCCATTGCACCGCATATTTCCCAATTCCGAAGCAACCTCAAATTTCGAAAAAAATGTGGCAAGCAAGCTCATATCATAGGGAGACAGGCATGTGAAAGAAACCAGCGAAAATATGGACTCTTGGCTCAGAAATAAAATCTCGTGCAAGGACCACGAGAAATGCAAGGTCCGTGGATTGACTGTACTTGAAAAGGTATTGGAATAGACTGACACCAGTAGAGAACTCCACGTTAATGTGGCAGTCATACTTGAGAATGAGCCAGGCAATGTGAGAAACTGTGAATTGATCTTCACTGTGGCGGCGTCGATGTTCAAAATATCCTAAGTAGGTTTCTTCCGTGAAAACTTTTCCCTAGTGGAAAAGAGAGAAAACCACGGTCATTGAATGACTGCCGTCAGTACTTGGGTATACAGAGCAATACTACATGTTTAACACCGGGACAACATTGTACACATAGACCACAGAGGCAATGTATACAGTTGTAGCTTATCACCCGAATCCATAGACCGCCAGTCTTGCACCCCGGAAAATTCATAATTGAGTTTTTGGGCGGTGTGCAAGTTGGCGGCAGTTTGAAGCGGTCAGTTTAACAGTAAGTAAGTGGCTTAGTCAGGTCGTGAGCCGAGTAAAAAGGGTTGACCTCGGGTGAGCTTCAAATTTACAAGTCAATCAAGTTGAACCACTACTTGGCCACCTTATACTACCATGACAAGTTGTGCTAGACAGCACCTCATCATGAGTGTACAGCGGATTTAAGTTTTGAAGTGTGAAGTGAGGGAAGAGATCGATCGTGTCGAATTGAACAAAGAAGTACAGTATAACGGCTTATGCGTCAACCCAACGCTGTATAAGTTATAATTTATTCATCCCTTGTAAAGAAACGTTGCACTGGAGTCATAGGTATCCTCGCCCATGAAGCCCCTCTTGTATGGCCCAGTTGGTTGCTTCAGCCCATACGGTGGCAAAAATCACACCAAGGATTGTAATGTAGCCGTTTATGATCATCAGAAAGGAGCATTCATAGAACCACTGCAGCTCTGATTGCCCTTTGGATCGTCCGAGAAGCACCACAATTACCTGGATGGCTTGAAGAGTGCAAGGAATAACGAAATTTGACATCGATATTCTCCAGGCAATTTGCATTTGCTGGGCAACTGGCGCGTGTACACTCAGCTGAGTAGTTGAGCACACAGTGAACGAGCTTGCCTTTCTGTTTATGGCCTTCTTTCTTGCAACGCGCCTGATACATACCTGCGTGTCATCCAGAAATGATCATGCATATCCTCAGAATGCGTACATATTGGTAAGAAGTTGAAAAATCCATTCGACCTTCGAGAATGGAAGGTGGTTCCAGTCATGAATGAAGTTCCAAGGACGCGTGGACATCTGGTAGATAGCCACCACCATATTTATCAGACGCGCTGTGGTGAGAACCATTGGTGGAGGTAAAACAAAACGATGAAGACGATGCGGGTACACCAATACTATTCTCAGCAGGAGGATGGCCCCAACAGGTAGGGGAGAGAAAAGAAGAAGGAGATTAAGCACCGCCGTATACGCTTTGTAGCTGCGGGCGGGAGCGAGGATGGCTTGGGCCTATCATACGCAGAAAGTCAATATTCGGTCCAACAGTGGATTAGAACAAACGAACTCACGTAAAGATGGGCAAGCATAAATCCTTCAATAATTCCGAGAATCAAAGAGGCTATACTGAGATAGAACACCGGGCGCTTGCGAGTCTCCCTCGTTGAGAAGAAGAAGAGGGGAAGCAAGATGAGAACCATGAAGGATCCAAATATTGAGCCAATTACAATGAATGTGATGGACACAGAAATATCATCGGTAGGTGAAATTACGCGACGATCAAGCAACAGCCTTCTCATCGTAATCTCCCCGCAAGCCAGGCATCCAATTGACACAGTGCCCAGGGTTCAAATTTCAATGCCGAGCTCCCCGTGACCAACGCATACATCATTCGACCGTAGTCGTCATCGGGGACATCAACATGTTGTGTAGCCTCATAGTAATCCCGGGCCATTTTTGTCATTTGTTTTGGGGGAGTTTCAAAGCAGGGTACAGTTGAATCATTATCTGTTGTCTTGAATTCGTTTATAGTGTTCCTCAAGTGATACTCCTTGGTGGATCGAGTCCAATGGCCAGTTGTCAAACTTTCACCCTCAATGTCGTACCGAGCTTCGGACTGGGCCTTCTTACGGTGAGCCTCTCCTTTGAGATAGTTTTCAATCTTTCCTTCTAGGTGTAAGATTGCAAGATGTTTTTCCTCGGTAGGCATATCTACATCATTGATAATGAGGTGTTTCTGTGCAGTCCAGTACGGATTTGGCGTGATCTCTCATTCACCAAGCGGGAGCATTTTTTACCTTCTGTGGTAATGTCAATCTTGAATTTGCACCAAAGGCTTTGGATGTTCTGCTGACTTTGCCGTCCTGTACATACGGTTCAGCTCTTCCTGTTCTTCAGAGAGCTTCTTTGAACGGATACTAATATATCGCATAAATCTGGCAGTTTTGAGGAGGTATAAGGGTAAGTTCCAAATTCCTGGTCCATACTCCTCATCTGCTCGCATGTCAATTGGACAGAAATCAAGTAGTGGTCACTGTTGATTAAACTGGGTTCGATTGCTCAATTCCGATATCGTTTAAAACGGTCTACTGGTACATAGATCCGGTCAAGGCGTGAGCCAGATACATGTGTCTCATTTGTAATTGCATTAGTTCGTTTCTGGATGCAAGTGTATTCGTTTGCATCAGGAAATTTTGTACGCCAACCGTCTTGCATGCGGAAGAGGGCTTTCAGGCATACAAAGCTCAGAGGTACTCCCTCTTCCTTGTTTGATGTACGATCTTTAATATCTTCCACAAAATTCCAGTACCCAGTGTTTCAGTCGGGAATGGGAGTTCAGGATTTTCCAAGTAACAATACCATAACTGGGCCCACATCGTCTCTCTTTTCGGAGGTGTATTTGGGGCGTAGATGTTCAGGATGTTTATTGTTTCTCCCCGATGCGATGGGATAACAAGCATGATCGCATGACCCTCAATGAGGACGTACTCCTTTACGTTTTCAGTGTCAACACATTTTTTATTCAGAAGAAAACTAACTCCGGCTGTGGAGTCTGGTTTTATTGGGTGTCCCGAGTTGAACAGTTTGAACCATTTCCTGTAAATGTTGTTAAACTGGCTAGTAGCGATATTATCCATATGTGATTCTTGCAAGGCAAAAAAAAACCCTTATCCTCTTTTCATCAACCATTCTCTTCATGTGAGTCAGTTTATGCCCTGTGAAGGAATACCACGGAATAAAATTGTATTTGGGTTCTAAATGGCTTTCTGGATGGTAAACACATCCTTATGATAAAAAATCCGGCAAAATGGGCAGGTATCTGTTCCATAGACGCCAAATTGCGGCGGTTTTGACCAAATCTGTGAATCCATCAAACTTAGGAGATAGATAATTCTCCAAAGGCTCTCATGCGTTCATTAAAATCCACTACTTCCCCAAATATTTCTGAGAATTGAGACACAGCGAAACCTTCACGGTTCGCCCCCCACCCTCCCTCCTGAGGCTGTACCTGGTCATTTGCCGGTGGTTACCCCTTGGCATAGTGCAGTAGTCAATCTTCACGATGCAAACCTGCTGTCGCCACTCTCAGGGAAGGAACTGTAAGAAGTAATACGCAGACGGGCACAATAGAGTGAACGCCTTGTATTATTTATAAGAAGTAATACTACAAGAGAAATAAGTAACGGAGAAGACTGTGTTTGGCCGCATAGAGTGCATGTCAAGAAATAATATTGTGTACTGAATCCTGTAACCCATCATGCCATCACACCGGCACCCAACCAACGGGCTGGGTTCGGCAATCTTCACATCTCTGGCAGGTTTAGCATTCTAACTGAAGCGGGGAAGGGGAGGCGCCTACAACAGATAACTCCTTTCGACGTACGGGAAGACAACTTCGATACCGGGCGGGACCTCTTCCCCATCAACATCAATGACGAATTCAACCGCAGCGGCGCCCCCTTCGCACGCAATCTTGTTCTACTCAGTCTGAATTAGTTCCCGCCCGAAAATTGGAAGGTTAAAAACACGAAATGGCTACGACGAACCCATACACCGAGTCTGAGCAATGGTTGACGCGATTGTTTCCATCCGAGTAACGAAGTCCGGTTTTCGAGTCCTCATTGGTATACCAGGGGGCGGCGATTCTAAATGATGTCTATCTGAGAGAGTGTACCGTCAACACCTATGACCGGTTAGCCCCTGACTTTGCTCTCCAACAAACTCCCAGACGAATCCGAGGGGAAAAATATATAATACACGTTTCCCACGGGCCGCCAATGGTTGGTTTCGTTCTTTTGAACTCATCAGGTGGGCAACACAGCCCACAACCAACCGACAACGACTGAAAAAACAAATTGGCAGATTGTTTCCCCAATCATGGCCTGACGGATAACAGACAACTGGCCGGGCTGTGCTGCTCCCATCAGGCCAAAGCATTGCCAACTGGCCAGAAAAAGATTGTGGCTGGCCAGGTCACATCTTAATCTGATCCCCAGCCCGAGGTAGAGTGCGGAAATCAAAGTCACAACTTGCCAGGTTGCACCCTCAATCCTCTGAATCTCAAACAGGTCGAAGCTTGGCAGGCAACAACCTTGACCCCCAGAGCCAAAGTAAACAGCCGCAATTTGCCGGATTGCGACCATGAGTGCTGACACTCAGCAGGTTACGACCTCTGAAGCTTGTCAGGCTGTGATCCCGATCCCCCAGTGCCAAAATAGATGGATGACCGTTGAACGCTGGACACCCCAACCAGACAACAACATAAGCGGGAGGGGTGCCAAAGTCCATCTATATACAGATACTAAATGTTAGGCGAGGAAGCCAAGGCACCGCCACTGATCCAATTCTAACTCAGCAGATTATGTAACAAGCTTCTACCCTGATCGGACCCCTGCGCTTAATAACACAATTCAACAAATCGAGGAACGAGATCAGAAATTGTTGAAGCAACTGTCTACGAGAGACTAAATTCGAGTGAGAGCCAGCGCGAATCTGAACAAAACTGTCTTCTCCGTTTTCCTCCTGCAGGCCTGGTCGTTAATCCAGGTGCTTGGGAGCTTTCACTCTCGACAGAGGCGGTGCTGTATTTGTGCCGGGCCGACTCAATAATGTCAGGAATTTCCGCAACACATCACAAGATATCCACTGTTGCGGATATTTGAAAATACAGTGATTCTGTCCCGGCAATTGCCATCGCAATTGATTCGGACTGGATGGAATAAGGTCCTCACAGCACCGCCTCCCTTTAGAATGAAAAGCTTCAAACGCGCTTTGAAGTCGTCCGATCAGATTCCGATGGGACTTATGTGATGGAATATGACCTATGAGGATACTGTATGTCAAATTTGGGGGCAGCATGCCGTGACGATCAAAAGCTGCGGGCGGTTTTGCACCAGGATACCGGTGCGACTTTCCGGTCACGGCAGGTTTCTACCCAAAACTACCAAATTTCAGTTGGGTATACAGATGGATTTTTTTGAGGGGTTATAGGTATGTGGCTGACATCCTCTGCAATTGACTATGTTCAAATACATTCTATGGAGCCATTTGGGCCTTAATTCAGGGCGTCGATGCGATCTGTGCCTTGTAGGGCAAGCCATTCAGTCGACACCGCGTTTTCACCCACCTACAGGGCTGGCATGGGAAATAGTTACGGTCCTTATTTTCCTCGAGTGTACAGTTTGTCTGTACAGAATAGTGTACTTACATCCTCTGAATCATTTAGGATGCATTGGGGTGAATAGTATTGCCGCCAAAGAACGATTTAAGGGGGTGGCCCACTACACCGTTTCTTGCCATTTTGGGGTACTGCCGGGAAATAAATTAGGCAAGCTATGAAATCGTCCTGTAAATTCCGGGAAAAAATACCAATTCACTTCTAGGATATATGCCTTCGTTCCAGGGCCCACATACATGTCTCCGTTTCGCTCTATGTACGGGCCCGAGGCGAAAAAAAGGTGGCCCGGTACCCAGTCTCAGATAATAGCTGTCCAAGACAAAGACGCGCTCCGAAACACGTAAGACGTGCCCCAAAGACAAAGATGCCGAAGACGGCGCTGAAAGACGTAAGACGTGAAAGGACAAAGGTGTAGTTTTACTGATGCACGGCTCAGACCTAGGTTAGTGGCCATATTTTTTCTTCACCAGAATTCCCGTTACCAAGTTCAAAATTTCAACAGAGGACGGTCAAGTGCTGGGCATGTGAGATGCAGGAGTTTTGAGGTTGAAATTTGAAGTTTTAACTTCATGGCTCTGGCAAGGGGCAAAGGATGATGTAAGACTGGTGGCCACTTCTGCGAGTCGAATTGAATCCGAACTTCTGGGTTCCAAATGTTGTCATGAAACGCCGATTCGCAAGTCTGGTGTAATGAGTGCTGTTGAATACCCTTGCACATTGTGGTGCATGGGGATTACTGTTTTCGAGATAGCGGGCTTTGCCGCGAAGTGCGCTACCTCGAGTTATGGTCTTCGATCCAAATTTCGGCTTGATACTGATAAAAGTGGGTTGAAATTAAAAAAATAAAGAAATTAATGATAATAAAATAGGCACATATTTAGTTGATCTTTGGTCAAGATTGACGAGGCATTGCTGCTACTGTCAATTACCTGTTGGGCACTTAAGACCTTAAATTCGTCAAGTGGTCCCTTATCCCTGCCGCATACGGCCGAAATATTTTAAATTGCATGCGCTGGACTGTCAATGGTTGAGCCCTGGCCAGTGCACAACTGCTGAAAGCGCCGTACATCCCGGCCAGAACGGGACGTGAAGTGCCGAAGCCCGCAGCGGGGGCCCGGGTTAGATCTCCCGAAAATGTATATAAACCCGAACATTTCTTGTGTGGCATTTCCTCATCCAAATCTACCACCCTCACTCTGTGCAGGCCCATCTGGCCTCTGCCACCCTAGTCTATGCACGCCCATTTGGCCTTGCCGCCCCACTCTGTGCAGCCCATTTGGCCTCTGCCACCCTCATTCTGTGCACGCCCATTTGGCCTCTGCCACCCCATCCTGTGCACGCCCATTTGGCCTCTGCCACCCCATCCTGTGCACGCCCATTTGGCCTCTGCCACCCCACCTGTGCACGCCCATTTGGCCTCTGCCACCCACCTGTGCACGCCCATTTGGCCTCTGCCCCCACTCTGTGCACGCCCATTTGGCCTCTGCCACCCACTCTGTGCACACCCATTTGGCCTCTGCCACCCCACTCTGTGCACGCCCATTTGGCCTCTGCCACCCACTCTGTGCATGCCCATTTGGCCTCTGCCACCCTCATTCTGTGCACACCCATTTGGCCTCTGCCACCCCACCTGTGCACGCCCATTTGGCCTCTGCCACCCCACTCTGTGCATGCCCATTTGGCCTCTGCCACCCCATCTGTGCATGCCCATTTGGCCTCTGCCACCCCACTCTGTGCACGCCCATTTGGCCTCTGCCACCCCTTTCTGTGCACACCCATTTGGCCTCTGCCACCCCTTTCTGTGCATGCCCATTTGGCCTCTGCCACCCCCACTGTACTCTGCTACTGGAGATTCCACCATCGTGCGTTTTCTGATCCCCCTAGCTTCCGAAGATAATGATATCATCCATCAGGTACACAATGAGATCACTGAACCACTAAGCACACACACTCTCTCTCAAGCTGTGACATTCATTCAACTCTGATTAAGCTGACTGACTGACTCCATAGAAAAAGCACTACCCACGGGGCTCGATATCTTGTTCTTTTTCTCGTTGACCTGCCCCTCTTCTAAGGTCTATGTGAATTGATTAATCAAAGCTCTTGGAGATTTATCAAGTTGCAACCTCTGTTTGGGTTCTGGGGATCAAAGTTGTCACAACCTGCCAAGTTTTGACATCTGTGTGGTTGGGTTTTCTGGGGGGGATCAAGGTTGCAACCTGCCAAGTTGGACTTCTGTTTGGGTTCTGGGGGATCTAGGTTGTTGCAACCTGCCAAGTTGCGACTTCTGTTTGGGTTCTGGGGGATCAAAGTTGTTTGCAAACCTGCCAAGTTGCGACTCTGTTTGGGTTCTGGGGGATCAAAGTTGTTGCAACCTGCCAAGTTGCGACCTCTGTTTGGGTTCTGGGGGATCAAAGTGGTTACAACCTGCCAAGTTGTGACGTCTGTTTGGGTTCTGGGGATCAAGGTCATCGCAACCTGACAAGTCGCGACCTCTGTTTGGGTTCTGAAGGATAAGGGTCGAACCTGCTAAGTTGCAACATCTGTTTGGGTTCTGGGGAATAAGGGTCGCAACCCGCCAAGTGGCGATATCTGTTTGGGTTCTGGGGGATCACAACCTGCCAAGTTGCGACATCTGTTTGGGTTCTGGGGGATCAAGGTCGTAACCTGCCAAGTTGCGACTTCTGTTTGGGTTCTGGGGGATCAAAGTCGTCACCACCTGCCAAGTTGCGACATCTGTTTGGGTTCTGGGGGATCAAGGTCGCAACCTGCCAAGTTGCGACTTCTGTTTGGGTTCTGGGGGATCAAAGTTGTCACAACCTGCCAAGTTGCGACCTCTGTTTGGGTTCTGGGGATCAGATGACGGATCTCTCTGTTCCAGACCAAGAGATGCGAAGCCGATCCTTCGCGGGTATTGTCAATTTCATTGGCAAACCCTGATTCTCATAATTTTTGTCTCCACTGTCACCTTCGCTCTGACTTCTCGTCCCTACTCATCCACCTTTTTTAGCTCCTGCCGACAGTCTGCTTTATCACATCGGAATGGAAAGATCTCATCCAAAGGTTATTAACTATATCTCACTTGGGATTCCCATGATTTCATTCCTATCACGATCTGATTTCTTAGGAGATGATGCTGGGATGGAAAATGCTATAGTGGTGTCGAGGGGATGGCCGTTGAGTTTCACTTTAACCAGAGGTAGGTGTTAGCTATGTATGTATGATGTCAGTGATCTTCTCCTTCCCGACAGGCAGTGTACATACACTTCTTCTGGAGGACCCTTAGTTGCACGGCCTACTGGCATATAAGTGACATGCAGCTTTTCAGGTCCTCCCTGTCAGGGCTTCAGTGATGCAAATCCCAACAAGGAGGAGGAGGAGGTATATTATACTGACACGGTCCCAGCCTATATTACATACATGTGGTCGTAAAATCAAAACCAGATCAGGTTCAACTTCATCAAGGCAGTGTATCGGAATGTCACGGGCACAGCACAACAGCACTGATTATCGATAGAAGGATACGAGAAGGTGCAGAGGACATTGGTGCAATTCCTGTGACCCAGAACGGATTCCAGGATAAATTGCGGACAAATGACAACGTCTTTGTCCTGTCTAGAACAGGATGTGTGTGGGATCAGTGCTACCGAGGTCCGTATTGTCTCATCGCGAACTCCGCGCGCCCGGGGGACCAGTACCTGGTGCTCGAGCAGATATTGATTTCGGCGACCAAATATCTGTGAACCCAAAAACAATAAATTGGTTTAGGTCCACCAGGTTTCGCTGTCTCGCTCTGGTGTGGAGAGTCTTAGGGTATTGGAGGATCCTTTTTTGACTTCCAAAGTCGATAGACAGACCGGTCGATCGGAGTTTGAATTGGCGACACGCGCGAGACTTCCAAAAAAGGCTATTAGATAAGCAAACTTCTGGCGGGCGGACGGCATCGGCAGCCGATCCAAACAACGACAATGCCATTGAAAAAATATTCTAGCATTCTGATTATTTAAGATATGAGGCTAGTTTCAACGTGCTACACCTTCTATAGCCTTTCTATGTTTCAAGGTGGGCAATTTCTGTCCCTCCATGGTGCAAATGGCCATTGCTTATCTAACAGCCTTTTATGGAAAGCCGCGCGTATCGGAAATTGAAACCCCGATCGACCAGCCTGTCTATCGACACAACGATTTCGATACGACAGGCTGGATTCGAGCCTAAAAGACAAGGAGTCATCGGGTGAGTCTTCCGATTTACCATCTCCGGCTTTCTTTGCCTTATGCACCGCCGAGAAATGTAGCCCCGGGATGATGATTACTGCTTCCGCCTTCCTTGAGACCCGCAGCCTTCAAGTTAAGCCGCAGGGCGCCCACCGTAACTGGGATAGATGTTCAGATCCACTTAATTATACAATCTGTTGATTCTGTGGAAGCACTTAATATATCCACTGCCGATGCGAAGCGACGGCATGTCTTGTATACGGCATCAAGGTCAGTGTTCTCAAACAGCGGTCAAATCAATTTGACCCTCGGGTCCAATTACCTCAATTTTATGGTCGCGCCGTCAGAAAATTTGTAGAAAAATATAGATAGCCTAACGTGGGAAGGATCGGTATAGAAGAACGGCAGGAGCCTTGGCAAGGACCGGCAAGGATTTTTGCCCTTGTCACCAGAAGGCAGTTGCTGTTAGGATTGGTACACCCATTTTGCGAAATGATCTTGATAGCAGCAGTGCAAAGGCCCACATGTGCAATTTTCATTTTGGCTGTTTTGGGAAGGGATAGGGAGCACTTGACATATTTAAGCTTCTCAGGCATCAAATTATTGTTTTGAAGCGCCTGAGAGCAGAAATGGCCATGTCCACATCACCCAAATGATTTCTCAACAGGTAACTTCTATCTCATCCGACGCTTGTGAGCATGTCCCGATGTCCAAATAATTTTCCGCGACCTGATGTCCCCCACATCTGGTGATTCCTTTAACTCACGCATTTACACGTACCTTTGAAAATTGAACTCGATAACACCATCACCTGCATACGACTCTATAATTCACTAAACTTCGATTCGCATAACGCAGAAACACGTAAATTGCGCGTATTTCAAACTCCTCACGCCGCCCGAGCCATTGCAAGGTATCCAGCCCAACACGGCATCGACTCGCCTATCAGAGTTATGCCCAGTAAGCTCATCGGTCTGTGTTTAGACCGCCATGTGACTCTGAGAAAAATATTGATTCTGACCAAGGGCTGGAGTATGGCCTGTGGCCTGGTAGAAATCCAGGTCCTTTGAATATTTTCTGTCGTCTTGGGTCAATGAGAGAGATTGTCGATGAAAATATCGCACGAAAAGGTGTCCCTGAGCCTCACTGCACCGCGGCGACTCGGCAAACCTGGCAGTTGACTGACGTGGCCTAAAGCCGATTGTTCTAAACTTAGCCATTGATCCAAGGGTGCGCACGGAGACTCAGAGCGGCGGTGGGAAGACACCAATTGGCCCTGTGGTTTTGGAGACGGACTCCGCATGGGTCCAGGTGGTTGTCCACGGGGTCCCGGCGCACCCTCTCGTGGACTCTCTGAAGTCCGAACGGTTGTGTCCTCTGTCGAGATGCGACGCGTTTAATAATGGCCTGCACTGATGGGTAGCTGGAGAGGTCAATAATGCATCCGAGAAAAATCTGAATAGGTGGAACTGACCAGAATCGTGAGGGTTATCCATTGCGAAAGAACAACGGCTCTGGTACGGCGCTAGAATTGAAAGTCTTTGAAAATGCACCTCAATATTATAATCGGGTCACGCGTTTCATAATGGACTGCACTGATGGGCTCTTGTTCTCTTGCTATGTTCACACATCTGAGACCCTCTCTGGAAGAGAGAGCCAGAAGCAGCCGTATATTTTTGTGGATGGAGAGATCAGTGGTGGACTGATCCGGGAACCACTGAGCTCCAGGTCGTGGGGGCGATGGGAATGCACGAGGATGAACCCAAAAAAGAGGACGCCAGGCGAGGGCATGTACCAGAGGCCATGACTAACCAAACAAACGGCGGCTGATCATATAGAATCTCCAATGCTATGGAAGCCATGATCAGGACATGTGCAAATGCTTGAACACTTGAGAAATCCATCTGAGTTATTGATCTAGTCAGTATGTACGAGTTTCGAAATTTTGAGCCAGGATTTGAACTCCGAATATGGTTTGAAGTTCAGCTTGAGCTCAGGAAATGACAGCGTCTCCATGTACGTGGAGACAGGTGTTCGGGGTAAGGAGCGGAAGTCTTTCGCAATGAAGTTTGAATATCAGGGCAGAATGAGTAATATCTGTTCAGATCGCAATTCATGCGAGCGGCGAGCGAGATCCCCTTGGGATAAATGTTGATGGGATGGTAAGAGGAACAAAGTGCGAAATTCGGCGGGAAAATGACCGCGGCACGAGGTAGGATTTGAATAACGAGATGTGGACTCCTCGGATGGAGATTAATGGGAGCGACGCGCGAGATCGTGTCGGAGTAAATTTCGATGGGATAGTAAGATGAACCAAGTGTGGAATTCGGCGGGAAACCAACCGAGGCACAAGGTAGGAGTCAAATTAAAGAGATGTGCACTCCAGCTTCTAAAGGGTGTTATTCAGATTCGCCTCGCGCTAGCTAGCGCATGACAGCGAGTCCGAGTGCGTCGCTCGAGGTAGTTTTCGCGCATTTTCATTTCAGTTCTCCTGTTGCTGATTCGTGACTTGGAGACATGAAAACGAGCGGCGTGGACGTCCTCCGAACAGCGTTTTCAGCGCGCGTGGGATCGGCGTGGGGATCGAGTCGGACCGTGGATGGGCGCGGGCAACGGCGCGGGATTCAAATTTAATTCAGTTATTACTTGCACGGGTGTTACTTCTTTCTCATTCATTTGCTCACAGACTTGTCGCTGGGCTGAAATAGAATACGAACGGAGACACGAGTGGGAATTGAGAAACATACCTGACCTGACGTTCAAGGTTATGAGCGAACTAAGAGAAAGCAAGAGGAATGATCTGCGAGTCTCCGAGCGAGCCTGACGGCACATCTGATGTCCCGCCCCAAAGACAGCTGAACTGAGTGGCGAGCAATGTAGCAATTACATGTACTTCTAATGTACCTCCAATAATACTTTATCTTCAATTCAGCAAATAGTCCAAGGCGTTTGCCTTGACCAGCCGCCACTGGTTTTGCGAGTATGAGTGTGTTCTGCGACCAAGGATCGTCAGAAAAGCAAAATGGATACTACGCACCTCGCACTCGACATTGGCTCTTCACAAATCTCTCTCTCTCCAGAATATTGTTCCTTCCCAGTCGCTCAAACTCGCGGCGGCGAGACAAGGTTTACTTCATGATGCCGCGGTCAGGCAAGTACGACAGAGACCAGAACCCGATACATTGGCGTCGGCTTGAATGCGCCGTGTACTTAGGGGAATACACCATGCTTGTCAAATTTTGTTAATTCTGGGGAAGGGCTGGACAAAATTGCACGATCCCGTGCGCGATTCTGGCGCATGTACAAAAGACAGTCATTGGGGACAAAAGGCAGGTCAGAGCGACAGAAATAGCTGAATTGGGATGAGACTGGGTTGATAGGAACATTCCACCAGGGCCTCTGGGCACCTTGGATCGCTTTGGAGGGCCTTTGGGCATGGTGGGCAAGAGCGAGGACCACACGAGGCCCGGCAGACGCGGTTTGATGGCCGAACACAGCCACAGCACAGCCACCAAATGGCGAAACCTCTCTGCCGAAAAAAAAAAAGGATGCCCACTAACTTGTTAGTGGGTCTGAGGCCCAGTGAGAAACCCAGCTAAGCACATCGAGCTGTATCGAGGTAAATCGAGGAATTTGATGGGTCCTCGATTCCGCTCGATAATCTGGACTGGGCTCGATGTACCTCGATGAAAATCGAGCAATATCGACATAAATCGAGCGCGAACGAGCTCATATCTGCAGTATCGAGGTGCATCGAGCTTCCATTGCTTCGCTACGCACATATTGGAATATAAAAAATATTCAATTATATTGCTCCTACAGTACACGCGCTGCCTACTACACTATCCTGCACGCCATCGCCATCCTCCCCTACACTCCACAGTGTAACCTCTACCCGACCCCCGACCCGCCCAGGCCCTGTGTAATGGAGGATGCGGCCGCGAGTGAGTACGATAAGAAAGACGCGGCACTGGACAAGTTGTGAGCAGACAGTTCAAGATAGAATGAATCGAGGACATACGAAGCGGAGAAATCGAAAGGACAAGACGCGACTCGGACTCTATGAACACGGGTAAGTAGATGGATTGGAAACAGTCAAGGCACTCACCACAATAGCCACCCTGTGGCCTCCACCTGGCATTCTAATGTGTAACAATCAGCAACACGACGTGGGATAGCGCACGCACCTGCATAGACATGGCATGGAGATTATCCGCGGAAGCTTGGCGGAAGCTGGCAAGATCATTAAGATGGGGCACAATGATACGATGGGGGAAAATGCGCACTGTGGTACAAAGAGCGCGCCGGGGCGCGGGCGGGAAAGTGGGAGGTGGTGGAAGGAGGGAAAGAAGCATTTTAAAGTCCGACATCGTACGACTTGTATTTATCGAGAGCAAAGACGCGCCTATGACGCAATCACTCCGCACGTCGGCAAAGTCGACCACTTGGTCGAAATTGTAAAAGGACTGTCGAGGTGCGTCATTCTGTGTCGGATGTCGGATGTGTGCGGGTTAGCGAGCTGTTTGACTGAAATTGTCCAGATCAGACGCCAGGCACACCTCGAAATTCCTCGATACTCCTCGATTTCCTCGATATAGCTCGTTCTAGCTCGATCTGCTTAGCTGGGTTTTTCACTGGGCCTGAGGAGCGATCGGCTAAGTTTTGGGTGAAGATCACAAAAGTCATCAACCATCATTGATCGCTGTCATATGCTGTTTGTCATATTTTTCGATTCACCCCAATGCAGGTCTGCTTCAGCAATAATTCGAGGGCAGGACACTTGCCCTTCATCATGAAGATCCTCCTGAAATTTTTCGCGCGTTTCTTAGATGTTCCGTATTTTTTGAACCCAGGTCTGAGTCGACTGTCAAGTCATTCGTGCTTAGTGTCGCTTCTACTTTCACGTCATTTCCGTTGGTATTTCTCGGAACTCTTCCGGGATCAGTTGCCATGTCCACTGCCCCGGCACGGCATCTTATGTTCGCCTTTTTGAAGTTTTTCTCTTCTTTCTTGTTCCTCTTTCGATGGAAACTGGTGCTACTTTCGGCAGTATCGCCGTGTCGGTGACATTCGACGCCAATGTTGGGTGCTCCTCTATCTGCGAAAGGAAGTACCGAAACAAGAGCGTCGAATATGGGCAGTTCTACGTTAACCCTAGTCAACCACTGCTGTCTCTGCTATGGCATCTGGACTGTTCGTTCTTCCCTGCTCATTTGGCGCCATATCCTTGCAAGTCAGCAATATCTCTATAGTTGCTTCGTCGTCTTCCCGATTTAGTCCTCGGCTTGACCCTTTGCTCGTACCTGGCGGCCGCTCCGTAACTGCCGGTGGTGCTCTGTTCTCTGTAGGTAACTCGCTGTCACACTATATCCGAGATGTATTCAATACTTTTTGCGCCCGCTGCGGCCCCTGTTGGACCCGGTGTGCCTGCTGCTCCAGCATGGGGCCAGATTGCAGGCCCGAGCCTTTCATGTGCGTCGATCCCATCTGGGTATATATATGGATGAGGTTCATTCTGAACATTTTCTTCGGCTTTCACATCATCATGATCACAACCTGCGTCAATTTGTTTAGGTTGGTCTATCAGTATGAATGTCATACCCTATACTTCGGGACTCGACTGCTTCTTCTGATTTCACGCGATATGCTCGATCTTCTGGAGCTTCTGCATCGCAGGATGGTCGCATGTCTATGCCTACATCTATGTCCGCGCCCGCGCGCGTCGTCCCCTTGTGTACGTGCTTGGGTCACTACATAAATATATATTGAGTTCGAACGCAAATAGACATCTCACTGCTGTCGCAAGGCCCTCCACGTTACATCCAGTGTCGCCGCCTATTGACCTTGATCAGTATTTCTTGTCACCTAGCCTTTTCTGTATTATCCTCTCAAGTGAATTTCATTCGCTCTTCTCCCATCTAAATAACCCCGGGATCCGCCTGGATTGAGTTCTGAAAAAGCGAAGCATGCTCTTGTTACGAGTACTTATGTAGTCGTTCTTAGTATTTCTGTACAGGTATTTTCCCGACCTCGATCCATACGGTCCGATTTTACGATGCAATGAAAATAGTGGCTGTGCTTATTTTCATTAGCTTTTTGTGATGTTTTAAAGATTTTCATTACAACCGGCCCGGATTTGCCCGCTTTTTCAGTATAAGAACCTAATAAAAATAGTGGCTGTGCACGCTATGCTTATGTAACAGATTTCACTTTCCTTCCTCTGCCTTCAAAACCGAACCTTTTGATTTCAATTTTTGGCTATAGAACCTATTCAGTCCAATGTACCTCATTCGAAGCTTCACATAATTCACTCACGCTCCGCGTAGCCATAATCTACATTTCATCCCTTCGACACCCCTTTTCTTCACAATTTTCCTTCTACTTTGCTGTGTAATGCAGATCCCATCCATACAGCATTACATCGCCGCATGCACGCCTTTCTTACCGTGAATGGACCTGTGTCTTCATGTCTGGCTCGCCAGATTCTATCTCCGGCCCCTATGACAAACCTCGAAGAATTTCTGTGGTGCCTTAATTTATCGATCACTCGCTTCTACTCTTACCACTATGTGGAAGCTCCGTATCCTCATATTGTCGTTGTTGCTGGTCTTCTCTCAATTCACTGTGCGCTTCACGGCACAATCTTTGGGAATAGACCCTTACGCGCCACGGCCCACTCAATCTGAATTTACTCCTATTTCTCATCGGCCACGCTGTGTCCAAACTTCAGAGATAATTCCTGCTGCACTGTATGGGCTGGTTCAGCCCTTACATCAACTCAACCTTTAATATTGTCAAGTGCTTTCGTTGAAAGCGACGCTCTAACTGGGTGTGATACTTTGTATGCTTCTCCTCATCACTGTCTCCGTACTGGTGCGCGATTGATCGAAATCAATGACCCTTACAGCCCAGACGTCTCAAATTTTTTCATGCGGCTAATATTGACTGTGTTCACCAATATACAACATCACGCCACTTGGCTTCACGTTTGCGACCGCAGCTGGATTCCAAGAATCGCGATCCAGAGAATTCGTATTACACTCCTAAAGTCACAACTCAGGTCCCACGACTGGAAGACCGTATTCAGCAGATCTGAATCAGACTATCTTAATTATGCAAGCCGCAGGATATTGAAGCGATTACGGGCCAAATTTAAGATCAATGTTTATTTCCCGGTGTGGAATAAGACATACTTTGCGTTTCACAGATGTGCACTATTCCTCGACGTGCATCTCAATCTCCGCTTATGGGCTCACGTTTCTCAGCGGATACTTTATTTGAATTCTCTCTGATTAGATGGTGTGCACCTGGATTTATGAGCCATACCATGGCGTCACTCGCATTTGATCACCTGTGGGTACGAATTGGGATCCGGTAGACTATAGCTGTGCCTATGATGTGTCGTTCACTTGCATGTTTGACGTCTGGGATAGCGCTTGTGCTCGATGGTCTGACTATTTGCTGTCGTTCGGTGTATATTCCTCGGCGTTGGCCACTAATTTCGAGGCAGTGCATTCCAACACCGCAGTCTTGACAGAGCAAGAAACGAAGTGCGAAAGCTTTTACCGAAGCTAATCCGGGTGATTTACCGACGGGAAGACTTTGACTGTCCTCGATAAGTTGATAGAGGCATTGTTCGGTTCAGTATCCTGGGGCACGAGGACATGTATTTGTGTCAAGTGCAGAGCCGGACCTCACACTGTACGCGATGTCGGCTGCGTCCTACCCGTCACCTATAGCGAAGAACTGATCAACGAACACCGCTCACGGTATTTGCTGGCTCACTGGGTGAACTCCCGCTGGATTGTACCAGGAGATAGCAAGTGTAAGTTGTGCGGTGGTAATACCGTCGACCGCACAACATTCAATACAACCCCGCCGCTGCTTTATGTGCACTTGCCTGTGAATCCTTTGATCATTGACTGTGCTATAACCGTGAAAATAGGCGGTGCGACACAATCTACTCACTGAGAGGCATAGTTTATGCCGGAGGCATCATTTCACCGCCTGCATCGTGCGGCCCGATGGACAGTGTTGGTATCGCGATGGACAGACCACTGGATCACGACTTGAGTGTGAAGGTAATCTGCTCGATCGGTTTGCTAATTTTCTGTGGCGGCGTCAAGACGATACCGCGCGGAAGGCGGTCGGCGCAATTTACGTTGTTACCGAAGAGTGAACGCCTAACCCCGGTTCCATTTGAAAGTTTGGTATATGTAATGTTCACTACTTATATAGACCTCGACGCTTCCCTTGCGAACGATCTATGCGCACGGTTTGCGCATGGTGGCTCCGTGAAGGAGCTGAAAAACCACGTGGGTTTACACAGCATTACTCTATTGGGGAAGATCGGCATCCTCGGCAGGAACTTGCCCGGTATGTTCCCGTTCATCAGTTCGGGTGCAGTTTTCTCACTTGCCTCCTGTGCCCACATTTTGCCCACATTGCGCTCCAATTTCAAGGTCAGTTTTTAGTCACGGTCTATACGGTCGTACATATACATTATATATCGACTTTTGTCGCGTGTGAATATGAATCAAAAGCCCGGCCCTAGCACGCCTCCCGCATTTTTTCTTCCGACGTGGCCCTAAATTCGCAGTCGTACCAAACTCTTTGTGGCTGGTGTGTTGCATTCTATGGACATGAACGGGCGTCCTTGAGTCAATGCTACCAGCTTTTTCACTGATCCTGACACAGAACACAATTGGGCTTACCACATGCGCGTCAAATGCGCCTAAACGAAAAGAGTGAGCACATATAATCATATGCAAAGCGAGTGGCAGTAATTGTGTATACAAGCCAATGGGAAGAATAAGCGTATGGCCTCCGCGCTCAGGTACTTTGATCTAGAAGCCGCTGGGAGCGACGACGAGGCGGGGAAGCGACGAGTCAGATGAAACGGAGTTCTTCGACGAGGACAAGGACCACCACCCAGTGTTTCATCCCGTCTGAGAATTGACTGCGGATATAAGCGACGAGGATATGCGGGCTATCGCAGCCGATTACGAAAGAAGAGCGCGCGAAGAACGAGGCTACTGGCGGACCCAGGGTGACGCGTCTCGCCCACTACACACGACAGATATTGCCGCTGGCCCCGTTTTCTTGTCCTTGGTCCCTGAAAATACGGAGTACGCATTCATGCACTTCTTGTTCTCCACGGCTTCTGTCAGGTCGGCGTTCACTCGCAAAATCGGTTCTGGCACGGTGTTCGTGGACACCGAGGACAGCAATCGAGTGCAATGAGCCCTGCGGACTTATAGCGGCAGCTGGAGAGTGTATCGACCGCCCAGAGTGCTCGAAATCTTGGAGAGTGTCAACTCCTTGACGCTGCCTCCCTTGATTGAGCATAGTGTTGCCGCGGCTCGGCTACGGCTAGCTCGGCTCAGCTTTTGTGCTAGCTCAGGCAAGGCGAGCTCGCGAGCCGGCCTGAGTGAAAGGCAAGATAGTGGAGTGCGTAGCCAGGATTTGTGTAGTGCCTGTCTAGATTAGATGCACCTTATCTACACAGCCACTTTTCTTTCTGCTCTCGCCACATCCTCAGAAAGTTTTTCCCCGACTTTCTATCGTCCTCGAGCTTTTCTTTTTGCTCCCGCCCTCCCACTCCTCTTTCTTCTTCCCACGCTTGGGTTGCTTCGGGTCTCTTTCTTCTGACCCTTAGTGGCCCTTGTGTACGGGTTCGGCCCCGCCTGCGCACCGTTTCGCTCCGATCCGCCCTTCCCCGCTGCCCTTCTTGCAGTCCGGGAAGTCCCGATCGGCCGGGACGGCCGAACCCCCCGCACACACCACAAACACCAGTCGTTTCTCCCTTCTCCGTTTTCCCTGTCCGTCATAGCGGATTTCTTCCTCCACTCACAAATCCTCTCACAAGCACGGATATCTACCTTGCATGCCTTCGGAGCCATCACCGCATAAAGCCGAGCCGAGCATGTGATTCAAAATGCGAATCAAACCATTCAATAGTGCTCAAAATGGCAGTGCGAAGCCATGTTGAGCCATGTGCCTCATCGAACGGTCTAAATCAGCCGAGAGCAGCCGGGATAAGGGGGCAGTTACCATATTTAAGCTTTGGATGTTTCCCACGATACAGTGGCATTTCGAAACACATTCGAAGCACATGCTTTGCACTGCCATTTTGAGCACTATTGAAGGGTTTGATTTGCATTTTGAAACACATGCTTCAGAATGGCATTTCGAAGCACATGCTTCGCACTGCCATTTTGAGCACTATTGAATGGTTTGATTCGCATTTTGAATCACATGCTCCAGAATGCCATTTTGAAGCACATGCTTCGCACTGCCATTTTGAGCACTATTGAATGGTTTGATTCGCATTTTGAATCACATGCTCCAGAATGCCATTTCGAAGCACATGCTTCGCACTGCCATTTTGAGCACTATTGAATGGTTTGATTCGCATTTTGAATCACATGCTTCAGAATGCCATTTCGAAGCACATGATTCGCATTGCCATTTTGAGCCATGTGCCTCATCAAACGGTCTAAATCAGCCGAGAGCAGCCGGGATAAGGGTTTTATGGTAATTGATTGACCTCAATTTTTTGACCAGACGTACCAGAATTCTGCTTTGCTCATTTCTGAAGAGAGTGAGTCACAGTGCATGAAAGCCGGCCAAATTGTATGGCAGTCCGGATGCACATTTATTCGGCCGCAAGATAAAGAGCCGAAATCGGCCATCCCGCAAGATAAAGAGGTGATTTGATCATATCGCCGCAAGATTGATGACGGATAATCAGGCTGTTTCTCTTGCGGTGATACCGTGGCATCCCGCAAGATATATATAACTGATTCCCGCAAGATACACACCCGACGCGCCCCGCAAGATAGAGAGTCCCGCAAGACAAAGTCATCAGAAAAGAAATTGCCTCAAAACAATTACAATAAATTAGATAAGTTGCTTGTACGTCGTTTTGACTGCACGTAGGTGGAGAACAGTGCCAGATCGCCATGGCTGGCCAGTCTCAACCTGGTCAACTTTGGATATCTTGGTTTACTAGAGACTAGTCAGACTAGCTTTCTGTTGGATGTCGAACCTGATTAAAGAAGCCGACGCACTGACACGCCTTCAGTACAGATCATTACTCAGCGCCTCCGGCGCACTTTTTCCGGTTCATTCTCCGGTGGAACTTACAGATATATTACTCAGTACTTTACCGATACATCCAAGATTCTAGTACCTATCGTAGAGTATAAAAGCTGTTGTCAACTTCGCTGGACAATCATCAAGTCTTATCTCTCTCATTCTATTCTTCGACACTTCCTTCAAGTTACAACTAGATCCATATGCATTGAAGACACTGACTGACTTCATGTAATCTACAACTCTGATAATTGCAGTGAAACTCTGTGACCAACTTTGAACAGGGTGAATTGGATCCATGCTCGGCCATTTTGAGAAACGGAGAGCATGTTTGAATGATCATAAAGTGCTTCGATAATTTTCTAAGGGTCATTTCACAGTGCAAAGTTGGATGGAAGTGGTTGAGTATGAATTCTAGCAGATAGTAGAGACACAATACATTGTTGAATGCTGATGGAGGAGGGAATTCCATCCTTCTCGGCCATCTCGGGCATGTTCAACTGACAATAGCACCAGCAGGACTTGTGCTTTTGAAGCTCTTCATGGGTCCCATTGGTTTTAAAGCCACTGAATCGGACATATACAATCCACCCAGCTGACAGAGCCTCACAGATTTTCACAGATCTCGTGTATTTAATCAATAGAACTATCTGAGAAGTGCTCCAGCAAGGGATGGAACAGTTTTTGAGAAGTAGAGAGTGTGCAATTCCACCGTGTAACCTCAACGACAAGCTGAATTGATTTCCTAATGAGCAATTTGGGAATCGTAAGAATTGATTTTTTTTTTTGCTGGATCAACCCCACACCGAGGCACCGCTCTCCACTTACATGCAGTCAAAACAACGAGGGATGGGTACTAGGAACTTGTCCAATTTATCGCAAATTTGTTGGGACAAATTTTTTTGGTTGACTTTATCTTGCGGGAAACTCTGTATCTTGCGGGAATCAGCTATATATATCTTGCGGGATGCCACGTTTTCCCCGCAAGTTAAACGGTCTGATTATCGCTGCTAATCTTGCGGCAATTCCATCAAATCACCGATCTATCTTGCGGGACGGCCGAAATCACCGATCTTTCTTGCGGCCGAATAAATGTGCATCCGGACCGCCATAAAATTGCACAGTTTTCACCCACAAGAACATCCATAGCTACCATTCCCAATGCCCGCTTCACGTCGCGTAGGGGGCCCGACGACGCCACCGCTGTCCTCGTCTTCGAAGAGGTCCACGCATCGTGGTTCATCAGCGCCTCACAAAATTTACTGACTCTCCAAAATCCAGTCTGTGGTACGTGTGGGAGCCACGGAGGGTCACAAAACTTACTGACTCCCGAAATCGGGGCAGTGGTGTGGTAGTTTGGACGGGGCACAAAACCTTGTGACCATGTAAAGTGTATTGCGTGGTGGCTGTGGTAACTTACCTTGGTCACAACGATCACTGACCATTGTACTGGGTAGTAACAAAAGTCACAAATCATTATACACTTGCTTCGACACGTATTATCTGCGACTGGGTCCTGGGCCGGCCACCTTAGCAATTTTGACCTCGAGCCCACGCATAAAGTGCCGTGCATACAGGTATATGGGCTTTGAAACTAAGGTATGCATCCTGTGGGTGAGACGAGATATTTTCCGCGAATTTACGCGAAGGTTTCATGGCCTACCGAATATTTCTTCGGGGGGCTATCCCAAAATGGCAAAAACGGGGTAGTGGGCCTCCCAGCCAAATCGGTTGTTCGCACCCATAATATTCGTCCCAGTGTATCCCAAATCATTCAATGGATACAGGTACATTATTTTATACACTTAGACTTGAAATCTGAGATGTATGGGGCCGCAACGATTTGCCTTTCCAGCCATCGGGGATGGGTGAAATTGCGCTCCGGACAGAACGGGTTCCCCTCTAAAGCACAGAGCGTAACTAAGCCCGAAATTATGACACAGATAGCTCCAGGGAAAGTATTAGGACATACCTAAGTGGAAAGGACGACCACCGCAGGCCCATAACCCATCCAACAAAATCCATCTTTTTGCGCAACTGAAATTTGGTAGTAGCCCAGCATGAACAGGAAGTCGCGCAGTTAAACGCCAAATTAGTGAGAGAATACTGGATTGGAGGTATCAAATGCAACAACCGAGTTCCAAGTCCGTAGCCACCACGGGTCGATTGCTATAGAGGTGGCCGCAAGCTCTCTCGGGCCGCCACTCTTGCTTTTCTTTTTCTTTTTCATGGCGACCCTCGACGTCTGAAGGTTACCCGAGTTCTAAGCTGATCTACTGGAACTGTGAATGGCTCCCTAATTTCCTGGCTGGTTCAGAAATAAACGCGAGGTCCGTGTAACACTGTGTCCACCGTCTTTGTGACGGTTTTTTCTAAGTAGACTGTCTTCCGACAGAAAACGGCAGATGCCCGACAAATCAGTCACACTTTGGGTTTCGGCACGAATCCAAAGGGACCACCTCCGGGCTCCATCAAGGGTTTGCGTCCAGTGCGTGCTTTCAAAAAATGCGGCTATCAAGTTGGACTAACTCAGAACGCTACCGCCATCAAGTCCGTGAGTACTGTTCACCTAACCACAAAGATACCTCGGTTCAACACACGGCGTTCAAATTGTTGCGGTGGACTTCCCGCGAGCGAGAATATCACAATTTTGATTTGGCCCGTGACTCCCTGCGGGGCATTTTTATACGATTCTTCAGTCACACGGGTCGCTGGCCGGCATACGAAAGGATCATTTTGTTTTTTATGTCACACACCAAAGTGCCGTACGAATTGAACGTAATGGAACAGTATAAGGTGGGCTTACATCCTCATGCGAAACAAGCAACACGCATCGGGTTATTCCGATATAAGCGGAGGCAGTGCCATTGTCACGTGAACCAATTGTGACTACTGTAGCATTTCAATCAATTCGTATGTCACGCGTCACGGCAGGCAAAATATACGAAAATTTTCGTACATGTCACGGGTCACCGAGGGGATCTTCGAACATCCGAAACAAGTCAGAAAGTTGGTGAAAAATGACCCAAATATTCAATTTCGGCTCTGGTGCATGTTTTGCTTCAAAAACCTTCAAAAAAGTTGAGTTTGAACTGAATCTGTTCAACATACCTTGAATTCTTCTTCCCATTACCATATCCACCTGTTTCCTCATGCTGGGGAGGTTTTCCGATCCAACGGGACATCCCGAATATATGAATTTATTCTCGTGTCACGGTCTGCTCGGCCGATATACGAATATCGAAGTTCGAGTTTTTGGGTCACGCGTCACAGCTGATTAGAATTGAACGAAATGCTACAGTATGCTCCCAAGATTTGGGCGTTCGTACACAAACAGGCCGTTGGATTCTTCACCACTTGCACCCTCCACTAGTAGCCCTAACTCCTCCCGCATCATCCAACCGCGTCGCCTTTCGTCCAAGTCTCGGACCTCCAAGCCTGGGGCGTGCTACCAAGTTGAATCGACGCGCCAGGCTGGATTTGGCGTGAGTTCCCAGCTGGGAGATATTGGGGATGACTTGCAAACGGCCTTTTTGCGTACAAGACTGAAGCTCCGGGTTATCCGGGAACGGGTAGCGAAGAAGCAAAGGGGCAATTTCAATAGCAGCGACAAGATTGACATGGACGATGACCACAAGGACAAGGACTCCGAGTTTCACGAGGTGAGTGATACTTCGACCTTCAGTCGAAGCCAACCTGCGTGAACATCCCGCTTCACAGCTGTACACGCGCATTATGCGCAAGTCGGATCGCAATTTGGATCGCAAAATGCACCACCCATACACGTACTCGTATGATCGCGAAGTCGGATCCAACTTTCCGGACGAACTACAAAAGTGGGAGAGGGAATTAAGTAGGTTCGCTGGTACGTCGTCTATTCGAACCCACTGACGTGACTTAGCTGGGGACAACCTCACCGCAAATTCGGTAAACCCCGAGGTCGACGGAGAGGTGCTGGCGTACCTCAGACAGCAGGAAGCGGAGGCAGCATTTACGGAATTTGCAGATATTTCTGCAGACGACCTAAACGATATCGACGAGGACCTATAGCTGCATCTCTAGGCTTCTCAACATACTGTAAAGCAATTGCGATTGAGCAATAATTATATTGATGACATGATTATCACACGCTCGACCTGCGAATACGGATTGCGGAGTCTGTGCGAGAACGTACCCACTCCAAGGCACCGAGCGACGGGTTCAAGTGTTCTCTTGTCCCGGGACGGAGAATCCTTCCGGCTGGCGCATGTACACCGTCTCCTTCATTTCGCTATTCAGGTACGCGCTAACGACGTCTATGGCCCACATCACCCATCCTGGTTCTTCTACACATATCGCCCATAGCATCCTGAGAGACTCGTACCGAACGACACCGGCATAAGTCTCAAAGAAATCTACGCCGGCGATCTGCTGGATACCTCTGGCGACGAGTCGGGCTTCCCCTTTGGTGTCGTACTTCACGACGTAAACCCATTTAGAGTGGAAGAACGGTGAGCCCGGCCGCATCCCCAAAAAGCGTGACACAAAAGATGTATACTGTCAAGGTTGAACAAAGATCAGAAAGGAAATGCGCCGGAGTGAATGAAAACATATACTCCAGTCCGACATACAGATTAGGTGAACGAAGTTCAAGGTCACGACAAGCGCAACCTAGCATGGGAAAGTCAGAACGCAGACGTACAACAGAAGAGGACGGGGCTGACGATCATTTTGAGAGAAAGAGAGTCTGTGAACTTATGGCCTTGGGCACTAAAGTAGTGCCTGGCAAAGACGTTTCAGCCCCCGACAAACCAGATACACTGGGCCTACCACGCCTGAGCCAGTGTGGCTGCTGAAGGAGTAAGCAACTGTACAATGTATGAAAGCACTCGGATCAAAACCTCCGTGAAGCACTGAGCTGGCCACTAGCCCTGAGTAAATCATCAAATCGTTAGCAATGTCCAAGCATTTGGCGGTAATGGTCTCCACCAATGAAGAGAGCGCCTAGGCTAAGTTTGGAGATGAAGAACTGAGACTCATGCGAACAGAGTTTTGGGAGAGCTCTCACGTGGAATCAAGAGTAGCCATGAAGCGAGAAGTGGAGATACACAAAATATGTGGGCAACAGCAATATATACCGACGGCTATTTGTCTGATGGTTGTTCTGTTTGGCGGTCGTGAAGAATTCTTTATTTGTCGTCCAATAGCCAATTCCCCGCCGTGATGGCATTGTGACTGTCCTCGCCTGATTGTCTCGGGCTGCTGATGCACATGGGCGAGTCAACGGCTTTGACGCGGAATAAGAATGCGTTAAGGCTAATGTGGCCGGTACATGATTCGGCGCGGGTTAGATCATAGTGAAGGCGGAGAATGCGGCGGGAGGGTAGATCTGTCAATCGGCGCTGGTCATCGCCCTGGACGTCCACATCTTTCCCTTCCTCCAGATCATTGATCCCGAGAACAAACCACCGTTGTGGTCGTCCTGCCTCCTCCCTCGGCACCCGACTTCGCAGCTTCTCGCACCAGCGTCATCCGTATATTCCTCGCACCCTTTCCGCCATTTAGTTCCCAGTTTTCTCGAAGTTCTTGCATTCACCCCTCTGTCGGCAATCGATTTTTAGGGATAAGCGCAGCTTGAGCGCAGCCACGTGCTTGGCGAATGCGGTTGGTCACGAGCCTGGCCGCCGTGCTTCGTTTCAATGTCTAGCCCCGCTGCCCCCGCACTTGTGGGCCCCGCAAAGCCCCTTCGACTCTGTTCTTGATCCACCTCGGGGAGAATGACCCCTCCCAGCCAGCGATCGAGCATATCTCGGCGTCAACGACAGCTATTGATGGAGAATGCCAAGTGCGTAGTCAATACTCTGCAGCCAGCCGCTCAGCACGCTGACCTCGTCTGTCAAGCTTGCGGCCACTGAGTCCATATCAGACAATGCATTTGACGAGCTCGAAATGACCCACCCGGTATCTAGTAGCCAGCAGATCTCGACGCTAACGACAGCGATCGAAGGAGAGAGCCTGGTGCGTGGTCAATACTCTCCACCTGGCCGCTAAGCACGCTTACCTGATCCTTTCAACTCAGCCCATAGAGGAGAAAATGGACCAGGTATCTAGTTGCCAGCTCAAGTTGTTGATTGGTGTTCAAAAAAGGCTGTTCAGGTTGGCCTTTGTTCTCACCCTATTAGAAATGTGGTGTAGTACGTTCAACACCTTTGTCTCTGCAGCATCTCCTACTCCCTCCACAGTCTTCCCGGTTAGAATGCAGAAACTGGCTGTTGAACCAGATTCAATTGCTCTGTTCAAAGCAATTTTATACGAGCGTTCAACAATTGTTCTCCTGGGTAAATTTGTGCACCAGGTCCTAGAAGTCTTCTATGCGACCCCTATATACTGATATGGGCGATATACTGTCAAAAAAATAAATTGCTATATGTTGCGAAATCTGACTACAATTTTGGACCTTGGAGACAACTTTCCTGTCTATGCGACAACTTTCCGGCAGATTGCGAACAGTATACAACATTTGCGAGCAACAACTTCTGTTTGCAGCATCTTCGACAGATGACAACTTATGGAATGCGTGTCACTGCGTCCGCAACTTTCTGAAAAGCAGTGTAGGACATGGGGCGTTGGAAAGGGAACGGGGAAATATAATGATTTCATTGTCAAAACAGATTTCCCAACCTTCGTCGTGGCGGATGGCGGAATTGGCGGGTCTCAATGACCGCCGCCATACCCGAGGAACGATCTCCCTTCCTGCAGACCCTCAACTTAGGCGGCAAACCCGGCCCTTGATAACTGGATGAGACGCTCGCGCGTGAAAGGCCCTGACATGCGACCCGCATCGTACTCAGTATTGAGGTATTTCAAGACTGCCTCGGGCTCTTGCAGAGCCGAACGATCATTGGGAATGACGACGATGGAGGTGAGGAGCGGCATGCGGCCGATGGGAAAACCACCGCGAAGGTTTCGGACCAAATCAGGGAAAGACGAGGTTAGATTGTCTGCGCGAATGAAAACGCTCTAGAATATTGCATTTAGCTGGAACCAAGTTTGAACCAAATGCTCGTCCAGAAAATCATAAAAAATTACACAAAGAGTTAAAAAATGAGTGGGTGACTTCCCGTAAGATTAAAAAATTCATTTGGAATATTTTCGAGCGTAGCCGTTGTCAATCACTGGGACCCCATCAACCGCATCACCTCGAAACGGTCCATGTTTATTCTCCCATCACTTGAAATAATGCAAATCTAGACGAGGGTGACCCCTCTTCTAGACTTTCTTATCCTCGAATATCCTGTTTGGGGCATAAATCAGTGATCGTCACTTCGTAACGCCTCAGTCACAAACTCTCCGCCCAACACATTTGGCCGCTTTCGACTCTCCTGCAACACTCCAAATCCTGTCCTTGTCAAGGAAAACATCATTGAGGCATTTCTATGCCCTAAACTTATGTCAAGAGCTTGTTTTCATACCGAAAAGTTGTAAGCAGACACAAGCACGTTCTTGGCGGCATTGGCGTGTTCTTATCCAGACAACAGGATCAGGATGGTCGCAGATAACATGCCTATGTGTGCTGGCACACAAAAGGGTGATTTATGTACAACATTGAAGAATAAAATATTATTATGCTTGCGGGAAACCAAGACAGCCAGAATTTCCCGTTCGTTGATCGTATCATTGGCACCCTCAAAAATTGCGCTGGAATATTTTATTCTTACGGGAAGTCACCCAGTAGTCGCTCCAGCATCACGATACAGCCAAAATACATTTGCAATAAAGCACAGGAAACAAACATGAACCTCTACTACTTGTGTGTCGTCCTTGCCTTCGCCCGGGTCCTGTGACAGTCCCATCTTGTGATTCCCGCGGTTTAGACTTCGAGTTCTCTCTCGAGTGGAAGAAATCATCAACAATTTGAACATTCGCCGCATATATGCAGTGTTTGCACCCAAATGCACCAATTTCAACTGAATCTGGGCAGCGACGTTTGGGAGTCCGCGCCATCTTCGTCACTTCGTTACTTCGCTTAGCGTTGCGGAAGTGCGTGAGTTTGATTGCTTTCCGTGAAAGTTCGTGACTTCAGCTGGATGTGGTGAAACTTCGTCACTTCCTTTGCACATTGTGAAACCGCCACGCGCTCGGCAAACAATCGACGGCTGATCGGCATTGGAGGTGTTCAGGTTCGGGTTCGGGTTCGGGTTCGGGATAAGGCACTCGAGTATGTGGAGGTTTTCGCGTTGGTGGTGGGCACTTTAATCATTCAGTTGCCCGCATCGCGTACCCCGCAGCTTATCCACATTGTCGCACCCCTCCTACGGCCACTGGGCTCGTGTACCCAGCTGCCGCACGCTGCTGCTGTTGCGCTTTACGGGCTTCATGATTCCTTCTACAACAATCAGTGTTTCATGGACAGCCGGCAAACATCTATTCTTGGTCTTTGTATTCTCGCACGATTACGGCAACGTGCGTACCACTACGCACATGTACATGCTCTGTGTCGTCCGACACCACTGTCATTTGCACTCAACTCCTTCTCGTCTGGCTTCCGAGGCGAGGCAATGTATCCTCAAGCCTTAGCACTCAACCCCTTGTCGTCCAACATGCTACCGTGACGGCCGGCCCGCAATGGGCGAGGTGGGTGTGCGCCGGTGGGTTCGTGCAGAGGTGGATGTGTGTGCATGTGGCAAGCAGTGAGGGCCGAGGGTGTGCGACGCTCACCGTCTGGGATGTCATCTATCGAACATGTCTTGTTCTGTTACCTGTATGTTGGTTGACTTGAATAGTATTTCCTTTACACCTTTATAAGTGCTTGAATAAGCTTATTGTGAGCAAAATTCAAAGTGAACTGAGGATGCAAAAATGGCAGCAAGACGGCGCGCCGCCGACGTGCTGCAGCCGGATAGGTCGAAAATTCAAACTTGTAGATAGAGGTCGTGACCACCACGAGCTTGAAGCGCCTTCAAAACACTTTCGAACGCGCTATAACACAAGTGAATCGGGAAAGAATTGAGCCCACAATGAGCGCAACAAGAGGGGAGGTATTTGTTTGCTTTCTTATCAAACTCTTTATAAAAATGAGGTGTCGACTTGCCTTTTCGGGAGGGTGCAAACGCTAAATCCGATCAATCACATGCGTAAGGAGGTGGGAGGCGGCCGAAGGCCGCCGACCGGCTTGTTTATAAAATGATCAGAGTGTCATTACTTTTGCAAACAGCTGTAATTTGTCTCACTTATTCCCTATCATAAAGTGTATATAACACAACAATTTACTGACTGAAGGATTACATGCATTTAATTATTGTTGTCCATTACAAGGATCGAACCGCCGACCTCCTGATAACCAAGATTTTAAAAGAAGAGCAAAACACCACTACGCCATACTGGATTACAGGAAGTCAACCGCCATGTAGGGTCCTTTGGAAGCCTCCTTCCCTTGCAACCATTCATGGGGGACCCCAAACTTTCTGTCACTTGTAACGTCACGCATAACACGGTCCGAACTTTCCGTTCTAATCAAATCTCACTGTATTAGCTTTGTGTTACTCTACTAGGATTGTGAGCCTCGAAACCGCGGCTGGGAAGGAGCCTGGCCCTCTACCACCATGTCCTCTGACTCTACCTTGGTGCCTCCCGTCTACAAGCTCTGCCGCTCTATCGCTTCCAGTATTCACTGCGTTAAGTGCCCGGTTAGACTTGGCCATTGGCTAGGCAGCTAGACATCGGCAGTTTAGCCGACCGCTGTCTTGGCGCTGTTAGGTGCTGATAAGTTCGCATTTCGATTCGGGACACAAAAATTTGGCGAAATTTGAATTCCTCGCGGATACACAAGCATAATGGTCACAAAATATGTACTCAACTGCAGGCAGATGGTCACCGAGAGCACAGGAGATGTAAGGGTCCGCCTAGCCCACGCTGTGTCGAGGCGCGTCGATGTATGTAAACTTCCCACAGTCTAGGCGGTCGCCATGGGACCTTAGCGGGCCTAGACGGCGATCCAGCTTGACGGCTAGAATTGCCCACGGCTTGACATGTTTTGAAGTAAAGCAGTGCCTAGCCGAGTCAAGCCGACGCCTTAGCGGGCCTAGACATTGGCAGGTTTAAGGAGGCACTTAACGCAGTGATTTACAAACTATGGGACAATGTCACAGTCCAACAACGACGATCTCAACACCAACAAACTCCTAGACGAATCCGAGGGGAAAAAAATATAATACACGTTTCCCACGGGCCGCCAATGGTTGGTTTCATTCTTTTGAACTCATCAGGTGGGCAACACAGCCCACAACCAACCGACAACGACTGAAAAAACAAATTGGCAGATTGTTTCCCCAATCATGGCCTGACGGATAACAGACAACTGGCCAGGCTGTTCTGCTTCCCATCAGGCCAAAGCGTTGCCAACTGGCCAGAAAAAGATTGTGACTGGCCAGGTCACATCTTAATCTGTCCCCAGCCCGAGGTAGAGTGCGGAAATCAAGGTCACAACTTGCCAGGTTGCACCCTCGATCCTCCGAATCTCAAACAGGTCGAAGCTTGGCAGGCAACAACCTTGACCCCCAGAGCCAAAGTAAACGGCCGCAATTTGCCGGATTGCGACCGTGAGTGCTGACACTCAGCAGGTTACGACCTCGATCCCCCGGAACCCAAACAGAGGCTGAAGCTTGTCAGGCTGTGACCCCGATCCCCCAGTGCCCAAATAGATGGATGGCCGTTGCAAGCTGGACACCCCAACCAGACAACAGCATAAACGGGAGGGGTGCCAAAGTCCATCTATATACAGATACTAAACGTTAGAATCCGTCCAATAGACTGATGATGCTTACCAGGATACGGTTGGAGTTCCTGGGGTTGAATTTATCTCAGATCAGGCGCCGCGTGGTGCTATGGTAGGTCCGGACCTGCTATGTGATGCTGCGTCAATCCAATAATCTTGATAGTATGAAGACTTACCTGTGAATGCGTGTGATCGGAACTGATTAACTCTCCGGAGCCGAACAACCATTTGATGTCATCGACGACCCTAGAGAAATCCTTTTGAGAATACTGAAGCAGACCAAAGCCAAATTACTTGTGTATCGTGAATGTGGGCTCTGGCTCCCAGTGCACTCGCCATCGTTAAACACCTTTCAGCAAAAGTAAATGAATTGTTCCATGGCGGGGGTTGTACTTACATCTACTAAAGTGCAACAATCAGCAAACTTGGAATCGAGCAGAAGCGTCATATGGATGTAGGAATGTCGGCTTGATGATGCTGCAAATGATATGAGAAAGCTATAAATACAGCGATTATCACCACATACCCGGTACCTAGTGCTGAGGTTTGAATGAGAGGAGCACTGGAAATTGTCAAGGAGCGTGGAATAACTGCGTAGAAGCTGGAATGCGCTCGTAGGGGTTCAAAAATCCTTTCTCTGAGAGGAGGAGACCCTGAAGGCGCCGGTAACCTTTCCCTGGGAGGAGGAGACCCCGGCGCCTCAAGGGTCTCCTCCTCCCAGGGAAAGGTTAAGAGTCTCCTCCTCCCAGAGAAAGGTTACTGAACCTCGGCGAGCGCCGCACCTTGTCATTACCATTTTCCTTGGACTCAGGAGGGATTGTTTGTAAAGGGTAAAAAAAAGGCCCAGTTATATAGACATACGGGCCCGATTCCGGGTCCGGTACGGGTCCTTCGGACTTCGGGATCCGGGATCGAGTCACCATGCTCGGCCGCGTGCGGGGCCGAGCTGGGATATCCATTCCGGATCTTAGTGCGTTGGTGATGCTTACAGCTGTTCGGTACAACAGGCGAGGACCAACGCGTCCAATTCGCGCTGCGAATCCACAGCAGATGGCGGCCTGCAATAGTTAGGGCCAATATGAAGCTTTCTGTTTGTTCAGATTCTGAGATCGCCCTCATGGAAGTTACCGAGGCATGGTCCGTGTGCTCGGAATGAGCGCAGTCCGAGCCTGTCCATTTGTGGACGCATTTGTGGACGCATTTATGAATATCATTTGACATTTGTGGACATCATTTGTGGATGTCATTTATGGTTGCCGACACGGTCCGCTCAGAAATATCCCGAGTAACCTTCTTCTGGTCGAACCTCCTGCAGAGCCTTAGTCGTATACAACACACAATCCAGCAGTCGATTAACCACAGGTTAGGGCTATAGGTAACGACAAGAAAGTACTCGGAAAACGGAGCTCAGCCATATACTAGTTCACCTATTTGCTCGCACGGGGGCACCCCTTCGCTCAACATCTCAAGTGCACTCAAAGTGTACTGCCAATTCATCGGCGGCGTGTTCATTTAAGCTTGTTCACTCGACATTGGAACCTGCCTACAATCAGATGTGTACCACTTTGGACCAGATCTTTGTGGAGTGTGTTCCCTAACCTTGTATTTTTTTTAGGGGAACCATGAGATTGAAGGAATGGTAGCGTAGTGTCTCGCTGTCTATATAAGGCTAGGGTCGATGTTCGCGCCACCAGCGTCAGCGCCTGCTGCCGTATCGATTCCATGGGCTTTTATATGCCGCTTCATCGCTTCAATCTCTTCAATGGTAATATCACGAGTGTAAGACTGTCGAGGCGAGGTATCGGGGAGGGGAGTAGACCAGTTCTTTGCCATCCGTGCATTAAATGCGAGCTGCTCTGCATCGAATGATGGTGGAGTGACTTGGGGATAATTCAAACGAGCCTAGAAATCTGCTGACAAGGTTTCAACTGAGACATTTGCTCGTTTCGGCCGCGGATCTGAACGCCTTCGGACGAAATCCCAGTTGGCGTTGACGGCTTTTCGTACCAGGATTGCATGGATATCCCAAACGAAAAAATCCTCGAGTTCTTCTTATATTGTCTGAAGCACCAGGATATGCCGCAGTTCTGGCTGACATCCCTGTTGATTGGCATCCTGAAAAAGGACAAGGACGCAAAAGGCCCTTCGAGTTATCGACTCATAGCTCTGGAGTGTTGCACGTTGAAGACGCTCACATTGATTATTGACCGCAGAATTCGGGAGGGGGCTGACGAGCTCGGTGCAATTCCAGTTACACAAAATGGGTTCCAGGACCATTTGCGTACAAATGATAATGTGTTTGTCTTGCTTTGTCTCGTCGACAAGGCTAGTTCCATGGACAAGCCCTTGTATGTTGTCTATCTGGACTTGAAAAATGCGTTTCCGGGCACGGATAGGTCCACCTTGTGGGTAAAACTCGCAATGTTAGGTATCTCCGGCCCCATGATCGAATGGCTCAAGAAACTGTATGACCGAATACGTTACCTTGTGCGTCTGGATGGCCGTTTTTGCGCCAGCGTTCAGATCCCTACTGGGAATATTGACAGGCGACCCGGGATCCCCCCACCTTTGGACAACCTTTGGAATCTGTTCATGTCTGATTTCATATTGGCATGGCATCCCGAGGATATCGAACTGAATGGGGTTCCGATAACGAATGTTGAACACGCCGATGATCTCATGACGGCGTCTGCCTCCCCGGCCGGTTTCCAAAGCCACTTGAATGGGGCACAGGGAGGATATAGGAAAGCCGACACCGCGACACACTTTTTAAATCCGACACACAGCAGAAAACCCGACACACGTCTTAAAATCCGACACATTCTTGTCAGATTTCAGAAGATCCGGCATATCTGCGTCAGATTTCAGTAAATCCAGCACATCTGGTTCAGGACGTGGCGGAACAAATGTGTCACAGTGTGACGAATACTCTTTCCTCTCGCCACCATCATCCGCCGACGTGCCGCTGGAGAACCTTGAGAGAATGCTGTGAAGGGCTCGGTGACGGTACGTTACACTCCCTTGGTGAGTCGGACTCTTTTTATCTACCCATTCAGTTTGGTTTGATTTTATCGGGCTCAACAGTACAGCTCAGGCTCCGTCGCACGGCGCTGTTGTCGACGCAAATGACAGGAACTCCAAGCAGTTACCACAGGTGCCCATTCTCCCTGGCAATATGTAGCTCACGCCGCATTCGCTAGCCATGCAAGCGCAAAGGCCACGTCTCGCAGCCTTCCATTCATAGCGCAACCCGTGCCGCCCATCGCAAGGTCAGGGTGCTCAGTCGCATTACAGCGTGCTTTCAAGGGCCGGGATGGAGCCACAAAAGCACAGAAATTAGGGCCGGTACCGCTCGGCGGATGGCGGGACGGAGGGCACGCCCAAGGGAGGAGACGCGCTGCGGAAAGGCGATGGTCATGGGCGATGATAACGTGCATTACGCATGGGCGAGGATCTTGTTCATACCGTGCGGGTCGGAGAGGTCTGCCAGCTCGCGATCACCGAATTATAGTAGACTTGAATCCATGTGTTACGTAGTTCTAATGCATTTCACCGCCCTACTCGTGTCTAACCAAAGTAATAATCATCAATGGAGAAATATTATTTGCTGACTTTCAAGCCTGTTAACTCTTTGTTTTTCAATGCGTACGTCGGGAAGCACAGACACAAATAAGCCCATTGGGATCACCCATGACATCAGTGGAGCCACCGGACCAGCCACCAAATGCGGGAGCCACTCAGCACCGCATGCCTGATGAGCCACCGGGTGGCTCCCGCGGATCACGACCATCCGGAAAACGAACGAGCGAGTCATGGTTCAACGCTTTGTTTTCTTGGGATGTTGTGCCCCACCGTACACTCCTGTGTTCATCCTACCCAACCGATCGCTCGCACGGCCACTGGTGAGGTGAGTGAGTTCGCAGAATGTTCAATTTCAATTATTCGGCCTCATACTTCGCACCCAAGGGGAGAGTCCAGATACATTATCATCGCAAGAGCGATCGTCCTCACATGCATCGGACTTGGAGTCCCGGCCTTTGGACTATATGTGACAGTGATCACACCTGTGAACACAGTGGTCTCCACCATCCTAATCTCAAACCCATCAGTCAAGGAGGACCTCCCAGGGAACGCGACCATTATTTTCGTATGTGCTGCATATTGCTTCCCATCTGACATCATTTCACGCTTTACTAGGCGCCGGATGACTACCATTATGAGTCTACTGCTTGGGAAGTGTCTGTAACGGCCATGAAGTGGGACCAGAGCAGTATCGATTGTCCCGTTGACGGTCCGAACATTCTCAGTACAGCTATTTGTAAGTCTGTTGAACAGATGCCCACATGCAACATCGAGGAACTTACCAAGAATGTGCTGCAAATACTTAATACTGTTACACTATTACAACCATACTCCCAGCCAACATTCATTGGACCTGCGTTATATCTTCATCGAAACTTGGAAGTCAAATTCTGAGATCTTTGAGCAGCTTCCCACGACCACCTCCAGTTACCCGCTCGCCCTCTCCTCCCAGAATCACGCTCTATATTCGTAGATTCAGCATACCGGGTGAGAGTACTTCTGATAGAGTTCTAATTGGACAGAATTAGATCTGTGACGCGGCCGACTTCTGACCTTCCAAAACGTTCCTTCCTTTTTGCACCAAGGAAATCTGTCGTGAAACCGCTCATAGATAGCTTACAGCGGAAGAGGCTGACCGCTTGCATACAACACGAGTTCGATCATGGGAATCCACCACAGTGGCTTGTCACCGTCTTTTGGATCAGGAATAGCCCTGTGGTGACGGTGAAACAGCCCAGAAAAAAAAATCTGAGGAGACAGTTCGAACCCAAATTTGCCTGGCTATCTCCCCAGCCAGATGCCGTCAATTTCCGAGCCGAATTGACTGCACTGTGGTGGAAAGACTGTGTTGATGTGTGGGTTTGTTTCATTCAAAGACGCCTGAGCCATTAATCCAAACAGATCGGCTCTTTGTGCCGAGTGTGATTTGCATTTGTTTGGAATTGTCATTTGAGCCCACCTGAGCCCAAAAAAAAAAACTGCGCAGACAGTTCGAACACAAATTTGCCTGGCTAGTGTCGGGATATTTTGGGATTATGAGCTGCTGAGTTGATGACAATGTGAATCCTTGATGCTGGTTCAGCAGAAAAGAAAAAATGCTAAAGTATTCGTTCCCTGCCGCGCGCTATGCGACGGCCCACTCCCCCAGGTAGACTTGCAAGTCGAGACTGCCGAGGCACACGCGCCACAGAACCGATGGATTGGGTCGCGGTGGATGGCTGCACAAGGTTCAGGGTCCGAACAAATCAAAGCAAACGAAACGGTGAGAGTCGTTAACCGGGAAGTGCAACAAACATAGAAGAGCAACGCTGGAAATTTCGTATCATTCAACTTCCAATTTTGCGTTTCTTCCAAGCACTTCTCATATCTCCAATGCCTCCAACGACTGGGCAGATAGGGCCTGACTTGGATGACGTTATCCATGGATGGACGTGGATGGACGTTACGTAAATGGATTGGATTGGATTTGGATATTTTGATGTCTTGCGAACCATGGGATATTTCCCCAAGCCGTTTTCTGGAGAGCTTCAAATGGTCGAATGAATGATAAATACCACATCTGTATGAAAAAAAAACTGTGTATGCTGGATGTTTTTGAGAAAAGTACTGCTGTGGGAATTGGATGATCGCATCCAATGGATGCCATCAATGGATGATGGACAGTCCATGGATTGTCCAAGTCAGGCCTATCCCAGGGCAGACACTGTCAATCAGGTGGCTGTACGCACTTTGCGATCAGAGGCTGTACGCTTTTTGCGATCAGAGGCAGTGCAGATTCCACCGAGGTTTTTCAAAGCGTGTCCTATAAATGTCCTGCGACATCGCATTTCTGTCCTGTGTCCACGAGCTCAAGCCCTTATGTCCTCACAACCGACATGTTATGTTCGCTGATCACCATCTTCTGGTAGGTCTATTTTGCATATGTTGTTCCACCGTCTTGGAGTTTCTGTCTGTCTCTTAAACATCTTCTGCTCATTGGAAATTAATATTAAGTCCTACTGATATTCCAATGTGGTCTGCTCATTAAACCTTTTTCGTCCATCCACCATATTCATTGTGTCCACCTGCAAAAACATTGCTGTCTGCTCGCCACAATATTCTGGTCCACTTCACATCAATTTCATGCCCCAGCAATATCAAATTGTGGTCCGCTCGGCAAACCTTAATACTGGCACTGGAGATTGCTCCAATATTCAAATCAATCACAATCTCAACACGATCGCAGTACGCCATTCGGTCTGCGGTGTACTACGCCAGCAAGAACGTGGCTCATCAGCAAAACAAAATCTCTCTGGCGGGTATGGCGACGTCTGACAGTGTCTGATACATCTGACAGGTGTGGCTGACACACCTGCCAGATGTCTCATAACACACCATATTTCTGATTCTCGGCATTTCCTAAACGAATCGCCACTTTGTACGTATGTCTCAGAAATGCACACTTCAGTCATTTTGCCATTACAGGGATTCAAAAATTCAAAAAGCTATCTCATTTGCGTGATGATCTATATACTTCTTTACATGGAAGGCTTTGAATGCGTCGAGGGAATATCTATACGAAAATCCAATTGGAATATGTGTACTACCGAACACAGGAATAAGATGAGCGACACGCAGAAGAGAGTCCAGGTGCAGAATGGTTACGAGACGGCCTTTACCACGAAATTCTGGTTCCACGATCCACATCCCAGTGTCAATAGAGAGGTTGCGCAAAGCCGCATGCAGCTGCGCAATGCCGCGTGCGGATTTGCGTTCGTTTGGCTCCGAAACTCTTCATATCACCCACCGGTTTGCCGCAGCCGAGTTTGGAAAAAGCCGCATAGAAAGACCTTGCGCGCCATGCGGCTTTTGCGCAACCTCTCTAATATCGGGCGATCTCCCGACTTTCTTGAACCATTCGACGAGGGCGCAGGGGTAATCAATGCCATCGTAAGTGAAAGAGAAAAATAGTTTAATGCGAACGACACTCATGCCGTGAAAGCCAGCCCTGTCCTGATTCTCAACGGCAAATGCACAATCTCGCCGAGCTCCGTGTTTCCTCCAGGATGGGGTGGACCGAATATGTTCGCCTCGCATCCCACGTATTCCAGAAGGATCACTAGGAGCATAGAAAGTAGCGATTGCAGAATGGAAGACAGAGATGGGAGTGGTCATGAGATCAGCCGGATCGATGGCATTGCCATCGTCGGAGTAGAGGTCGGAGCTGAGCTGGTCGGTGAGAAAACTGGCGAGAAGAGCCGGGAAGATAGGGAGGTGGATATGTTGTGCGAGTTCGAGTAAATATCGAGGGTAGCAACGTTCTGAAGAAAGTACAGTCAGAGAAAGAAGCTGGGATGCTCGAATAACACTCACCTCGCTTGCGCGCAAGCAACATACCTTACTCTGACGAACAAAAAGACATGTGTATAATGACTTGTTCCACAGTTGTCGTTCTGTATCCAGGCCTATTCAACCTTCGTCGCGCTCACCGTGCTTGGTATTCCCCGACATGCAATAAATATTCCGAATATGCTCAGCAACCCAGATGGGGTATTCTATGGTGCCACCCACTTAGTCACCGCTACTTTTGTACAGTGGCTGTGCAGTGGCCAAATGCTCGAGATTTTTTTTTTTGTATTTTGATGGCCGGTATATGGCCAGATAACACTATTCGGGTCCGTTTTTTTCTGGAACTGCAACCCGGTTTTGTGGAATAATGTTCTCTTGTTCGGGAGGGTATCGAGACTGCTGGACATCTCTACATCTTCCTGCCAAAGTTCCACTGCGAGTTGAACTTCATCGAATTTTTTGGGGGTGCCGTCAAAAAATATCTCCGCGACAACTGTGATTATACATTCGTGACATTGAAGGAAAATCTCCTTCAGCATTTCATCTGCACCGGTTCCTCAGAATTTTAGGGAGGCTATGGAGCACCCTGAACTTTGGATGGAACCGATGCAGAAGGAGTACGCGAATCTTCTGGGCCGTGAGACATCATGATGGGAACTCGTTGATGCTCCCCCCGGTGCGAATGTAATTGATTGCAAATGGGTATTTGCAGTCACGATACCGAGGGCGAGGTTATCAAGCGAAAGGCCCGCCTCGTCGCCAAGGGTTTCCAGCAGATCCCTGGAGTCGACTTCTTTGATACTTATGCGGGTGTTGTCCGCTATGAGTCCCTCAGAATGCTCTATGCGATTTGTGTCGAGAAAGGATGGGAGATGTGGGGAATGGACGTCATGAGCGCATACCTGAACAGCAAGATGAAGGAGACGGTCTACATGCGCCAGCCGGAAGGTTTCGTCATGCCAGGACAAGAGAATAAAGTCGCTCGGCTCTTATTGTCAATCTACGGCCTCATGCAAGTGCAAATCAATCCATTCAATAGTGCTCAAAATGGCAGTGCGAAGCATGTGATTCGAAATCCCATTCTGAAGCATGTGATTCAAAATGCAATCAAACCATTCAATAGTGCTCAAAATGGCAGTGCGAAGCATGTGCTTCGAAATGGCATTCTGAAGCATGTGATTCGAAATGCGAGTCAAATCATTCAATAGTGCTCAAAATGGCAGTGCGAAGCATGTGATTCGAAATGGCATTCTGAAGCATGTGATTCAAAATGCAAATCAATCCATTCAATAGTGCTCAAAATGGCAGTGCGAAGCATGTGCTTCGAAATGCCATTCTGAAGCATGTGATTCAAAATGCCAATCAAACCATTCAATAGTGCTCAAAATGGCAGTGCGAAGCATGTGATTCGAAATGGCATTCTGGAGCATGTGATTCAAAATGCGAATCAAACCATTGAAGGGGGCAGTTGCTGATGGGACCTGCAACGATTTTGTTTTGTTTATTTATCCTTCATATTAATTATTTCGCCATGAACCTAAATTCAGGTTCGGAGGCGTCAGCGAACCCGAACCGAACCCGGGGTGCATCAAGAAAATCCAAAATTGCCCCATAGACACATAGGCAGCTATGATGGTCTATGATGGTCTATGTAAGGCTATGAATAATTTCTGCCGCTATGGCTGTCTATGACGGTCTATATAGCGCTATGAAATTCAACCCGATATTTCTGCTGTCAATCGTTCTCTATTGAATTGGACTACTGTTCACCAGGTTTTTCGGTGACATATAATTTTGGAATTTCTCTAAACCAGACAACGTTGCCGCTGAATTGTAAGACCACGAGAGCTAAATGAATCGGACGATTGTTCGAGACATGGATGGTAAAATAATCTTGGATGATAAACGGATAGCGGTCCTGGTCCTGGGTAAAGATCTAAGCTGATATTACCACCCTTTGACCCTTATAAACACGGATACTCCACATCACTAGTATGCTGGCCCCAAGCTAGGCTCGTGACCAGCCTGCCTACGAACCGCAACAATTGGGCGAGCCAGTTGCCATAGGCAGGCTGGTACTTCTCGGGAATGTCAAAAGGGCTGGGCCGGAGTTTGAAATTTAAGGGGCCTTCCAAAGATTTATTTATTTTTCACTCGATTTTGATCCATTTTTTTTCGTTCAAGCTGCTATAATAGATGAGAATTCTATCCCTGCCTTTCTGTCTCCTAAGGTTTAGATTTTATGCCCTAAAACGTTGTAAAAGTTGAGGTCAGCTCAAAGTGAGATCTGTTGGATTTCGGGGATAGCCAAAGGGAGAATGATGAGGAAGGTAGGTTTGCGACAGCACTGAGTGATTAGATAGACTTGCTTTAGGGCAAACGAATGCCCTAAGAGCAGATATATTCACTGCTTATATACCTACAATAATTACTAGAATATTCTACGTGTATCTACAGTGTGAGTCCATAAAAGGAAATAGAAGGTTCAAGAAAGTACGGGCATAGACGAGTTGCTACAGGCATATTCCAACAAGATCAACTCCGGACCGTGATGTCCGAGGGTGCCGCGGCTCATTGCGTCATCGGCCCACTCAACTCAATGACTTAATTTCAAACTCCGGCCCAGCCCTTTTGACATTCCCGAGAAGTACCAGCCTGCCTACGGCAACTGGCTCCCAATTGTTACGGTTCGTAGGCAGGCTGGTCACGAGCCTAGCCCCAAGCACGGAGCCACGGAAACTGCCAAGGCTTCGAGAGTGTCAACAGGATGGACTCACTTGCCGGCTTTGTTCTTTTATTCTAGGCGGCATTGGTATGGGCACAAAAATGAGGTAAGACTCCTGAAGTAGGAATCGAAAGGTGAATGCAAAGCGAATAAGAGTGGTGTCACTGCACTGGTGTGGAAAGAGGACGGCATTTGAAGTTTGCGGCCCGATCGGACGTTGGTCCGACTGTCCGACATTCGGCCGACTCGTGCACACGTGCTGCCCAACAAAGGACAACGAACGACTTTTCTCCCTCTCCCTCTACTCTTCGTCTTAGGCCCCCTTCATGTGCTTGCCGTGCTTTCTCAGCTACCACCCAGCGGCGCTATCATTGTCTGCCTTGCACAACTCCTCCCCCAAGACCAGAGATTCACCGCCACGGCGAGAAGACGCCAACGAGTCACGACAGCCGCTCACCAATGCGGACGCCGATGGCGGTGATAGACGCAACGGCTACTGTATTTGGTTCCTTGGAGGGCCTTGTTTCAGGTGGTAAGGTCATTCAGCCTCAAGTCGGACAGGTGAATTGTCATTCGTGAGTGAAGATCTCCCCTCATTCCTGTGGCTTTGCGGCTATCGCGACGCTCGACGGCCCTACTGTCGGTCCTCTTTGCCACTTGTGGTCTGCGCTTTACCTAAACCCGCATGTGCAAGCTCTTCCGCCGGCGATGCCGTGACAGATGCAAGATCGTCAAACGCCAGCGGCCATCAGGGACTCCTTCAAAGGCTTCGTTGATTCTGGATCCCTTCAAAACCCTTCGTGCCGGCCTTCACTCGGTTTATGACTCTTCCCCTTCCAAGTTCAAGCTCCGTTGCGCAAGACAACGGGTATCCTGGCTTACTGTCCTAAAAAACTCGGGCTCATCAAAGTCCTTACGAAGAACATAGATGCCACGCAGAGACAAGAATCCCCTCAAGTTCAACACCTGCAACCGGTGAAGACTCAAATCCTAACTCTGGATTCAAATTTTCGTCCAAATCTCCAGCAAATTCCATGTGCCGATGTGTTTGATCAACAAATAATGCTACCGCAAAGTCGAGGAGGCTCGAGCCGAGTTTCATCTCGCCTCGGACCATTACCATATACGGCACCTCGAGGTGGCTTGTTCTCCATCAAATTCCATTTCCTTTCGCAATATGTATGCCCGCCATCAAGTGCCTACTCTCCTCTACTTCAGAAATTCTCTGTGGCTGCAAAACGAACCAAAAAAATATTATCTTCATGATCTGTCAATGGTCTTACCCCTTATTTTGAGTTGACGAAAAAAAGAACGTGAAAATGTCATCTGTTGCCCATGTTCGGCCGTGACATTGCGTCTCAATTCAGCTTCAATAATGCAACCACTAGAGCAGATACCTGGAAGCCAAAGGCCTTGTGTCATGTTCCTAACCTCATTAACATTGTTTGGGAATGAATTTTGCATTAAAATATCTTTAAGTTCCAACGTCTATTGAATTACTTTCACTTGCCATGAATTTGGGCTTCTGCTGCCGCAACTTCTTGTTTTTGAGCGCGGAAAAAATTCAGGGGACACTAAGACACATTCTAGGTCGCTTGTGACGGGACCTCAATCTCACAATGACCTACTGAAGTTTCGAGGTCAGAATCCAATTTTCTGTTGGAGTCTTTGCGCCAAATTAAACATATAATATATGTAAATAGGTGTCCGGTTATCCAACATATCGCCAGGCATGTATCGCGAGAGGATTTTTGCAAGACGACGGAGAATGGCGACTCTGTCTTTCGGAAGCAGCAGAGATGCAAACGGGAGAGAGATTGCTGCACCTTTTTGCAACGCTGCTTCTCTTTTGTGATCCAACCGAACCACAAAAGCTGTGGGACGAGTTTCGGTTACATATCTGTGATGATTTACGGCGCAGGCTTCAACGGATGGGACGTGAAAATCTGACCGATGATGAGGTCTACCATTATGGGCTCCTCCTGCCGGAGAAAATTTTGAACGAGTCGAGCCGCTCTTTGGCTGACTTCGAAATGACGATGCCGCAGCACAACTGGAGTCTACAGGCAGAAAATCCGTTGATTGCAGAACAGCTCGACTACGATCCCGCCGTAGAACGTGCGCTCGCAGAGGCAGATGTTCAAAAAATGAATCCGGAGCAGCGCGATGCCTTTGATCGTGTCATTGCCTCTGTTGAGCAGAAGCTTGGCAAAGTTTTCTTCTCAATGGTGCTGGCGGCACTGGGAAAACTTTTGTGTACAATGCAATCGCCCATCAACTGCGGGGTCATTCAAAAATTGTCCTCTGCGTTTCTTCATCAGGGATCTCTGCTATTCTGCGCATTCAATGTTCAAGATCCCAATTGATGGGTTAACGGCTGAATCGACGTGTGCCATTTCGAAGAACAGCCAAAGCGGTGACTTGATTCGTGCAGCCGATCTCACCATTTGCGACGAGGCGATGATGCATCACCGCCATTGCCATGAAGCGGTTGACCGTACATTCCGTGACATATGCGGAGTTGATCGCCCATGTATATGAGCCTGCATTGTATTGTAGGTACAAGCCACTGCTCATAAAGGCAATACCCACATTGCAATGTACTGTATTGCCCCTGGTAGGAGCCCTGACTCGCTACCGGTACGTTTTCGGTGAGCGACTTTTAGATCACGAGACGAGAAGAGGGATCAAAAAGCTTCCTAAACGACTGGAGCATCTGGTAAGCATTTTGGCAGGGTCCGCTAAACCAGTGTCGGGACTGCGGCAGCTTGGATCTGGGAACACGGCGACTGGATTGTTGTTGAAATCGAGCTGTCTCCTTCTGTTCATTTGTAGCTTCATTGTCGTCCACATCTTCGCCGTTCAGAAGCCGGAAGAAATCGTCTACGATTAAACGGGTGCGATGGCTTCTTGGTCTTCACCTTCGCCGGCAATCTCTGATCTTCAGGCTGCGGCGAGGAAGACGTGGAGCAGGTCCAGATGAAATGGAAGCGCAAGGTTCTGGCACGGGAGGAAAGAACCAAGCAAACGAGAGCGGCGACAGGGATGAAATGGGAGCTTGGAATAAATTTGTCCTTGAAATGTATCTGTATTCGCGGAATAGCGAGATTGGGACAGCAACACATCGGCACCCTGATACAGCCGCGGAAGTAGCGTACAATGCGTATTCGCATCAACGGTACGCACGCGGCTTCATACAGGGCCGACGCGCAAAGCGGGCAGGTGGAAGGGTGCTGCGTTGGCTGTTTTTAGGGTGTTCTGTACCACAAATAGGGAATGTAAGCATGCAAAATTGGAGGGATGCAATTGTCATTTATTATCCCAGCTTCAACCGAAAAATAAGGTTCAAAACTGAGCGTAAACGGAATAAGATTGTGAAAAGGTCACTTAAATTTCAAACTCCGACAGCCCAATTGACATTCCCGAGAAGTACCAGCCTGCCTACGGCAACGTGCTCGCCACATTGTTGCTTCTCGTAGGCAGGCTGGTTACGAGCCTACCTTGGGACATGCTCATAGCGGGGATTCTGCCAACGTTAGCATGGGCTGAAAGCCTCTAGAACTAAGGTAAAGAATATAAGGAAGAAAGAGATGGCATGAGGATCGGATGAATCTAGAATGCGGATGTGACTCCACGGCTCGGAGGTTGCATCCCTCGCCGACGATAGGGACACTCGAATGGCGACCGAGCTCTTCGATACAAGATCCGATGGGACCGCAAAATATTGAGAAATGTCCAAAAAAATAGCTAAAAATAAGGGGAAAATGCCAATCGACGCCTTTTGATGAGCTGGTTATGATTCCGGTCAGATCTTGAAAATTTAACCAGGGGTTCACGTGGGTAAAATGATTTGATCCGGCAACAATTTTGCACCTAAAAATGTTGTTAAGTCAGAATCTTGGTGTTAACTACTGTGGGAGCCATTGAAGTTGTACAGTGCTTGATTCCATAGATTCTGAGTATATCTGTAGATTGAGTGGACTGTGAAGGTCCCAAAGAGGTACACAATTTCGTTCAAGGGGCCAAGGCCCAAAATATTGAGAACAACAACGGCTCGTGGGAAAAACTTCGGAGGACCATTTTTAGGCTCCTTTCGAGGCCCCGGCAGATTTATCCAAAAAAATCTAGTTCACGTGCTACGAAATGAGCGGACTTTGATTGTCCGCGACTGTAATCAGATAGCCAACACCCTGCGCTGCCTTGCGCGGTGTTGCCGTCGTCGAGCCCTTCAGGCCGCGTCCGCTACTTCCAAGCCGATTGTGAATTGCAACTGTTTGGATAAGGATTAAACGCGTGTGGGTGCCCCGGCTTAATGAGCAGCACACGCGAAGGAAAACGGAGGAGACAGTCCGTGACTTGCACAAGCACTGACTACAGGTATGGTTGCGGCCAAAACTTCACGTGTTGGCGGAGTTTGAAATGACTTAGCAATTTTGGGCTCGGCCCAAAATCCGGCGGACTTCGGGGGACCCTAAACTTTAGGGATTAATCATCCGTAGGGGCCCTAGACTCTAGGCAATTGTCGACTGTAGGCACTGCTAGAGGGGCGTTTTAGGCCATCAAGGGCTATTGGCAATAAACCTCACAATACTGTACTATTAAAATCAATTCGTCAAGGGGTGTGACGCGTGACCCAAAGTTCTAATTCGTCAATTCGTCAAGGCAGCTCGAACTGCGTGACATCCCCCAAAATTTCGTCAACCCTTAAAAATATTCCAGGAGTTGTGGTGAATGCACAGTGACTCAATGGAATAATTTAGGAATGACCTGAGCAATTTATTTCAACATAAGTTTGAGTGATGTGGTAAAATGCAATTTCTGCTGTTAAACTCAAGTTAAACTTGCTCTGAACCACGATTCGAAGCCAAAAACCTTGAAAATGGGCAATAAATTAAGTGGGAAATGCCCACAGTTGAGGAAAATTGCTCCAAGCCCCCCTGAGCCGAAATTTTCAACCTACCGTGACGAAAAGTATATTCGTCAAGAGCCTCCGTGACGCGTGACAAGGTTGCAAAATTCGTCACGTCAAGCACCCCCGTGACGCGTAACTGACGAATTGATTTTAATAGTACAGTAACCGGTTACCTCTTTTGGGGTCCTCGGAGTTTTTGTGAACTGGAGTTACTAGGCCTGGATATCTTGACGCCACGAGCAAGGCATTCAATACATGCGGCACTCAAAGCCGTAATTTTGAATCTAACCTCCCCGCGAGTGAGGCATTCAATTGAACATCTAGACTACTGTTAGGGCCTATTTGAGCCGATGCCGAGCCATATACATTGTGTGGAATTAGTAGGAAGCGAAACACTGTGGAGGCGATGGGAACTCGAAGGGTGCAAACGAGGGAGCAAACGAGTGCAGTGCAGCAGAAGGGTCGTTTGCGATACCGTGAGAACATCACTCCATCACGCGAGTTTGTCTTCCTAGCACACACCATCGTCTCACTGCAGCTGGCACGGTTATCACCAACATGGCCGCCGCCCCCGCGCCCCAGTGGGCGCTTGACCTACATAATGTTCTTCGACACGATATTTTCTGGAACAACGAAATCATGCGGATCACGGAGCACAATACACAACTGACTATTCGTCAACAGCAAGTCTTGTTTCCTCTTCCTTTCTCCTTGACGCTCACCTAATACCAGAGCATCCTGGGCGGCCGCTCGGGGCCTGAATGCCAGTTGTGACCGGGACTTTGAGCCTCTACAGGCGCTCCCCATGCCACTCGCCCTCATTCCTGTCCCCGTTGCTCCGGCCCCCCTGCCCCAGGGGCCCCCTTGGTCCTCCCCGCTCCTTTTGTTGCCCCCCCAATCGCACTTCCCCCGCCACACATTCTCTTCCCGGCGAACAAGGGAGCGCTCCGTGGCCTGACCCGTAAACAAATAGCTTCAAATAGTCGTCTCCTCAAACTCACCACTCGTCCGCAGGACCCCAGCTATTCACACTGCTCGTAGCGTACAACGAACATGTACCTGCTGCCACAGTGGCGAGAAGAGCGGCTGTGGCGAGTTTGGTTGGTGTTAGACTGTGACTGTGAGTTGAATTGCATTGCTCCTTTCCTCTTGGTCCTCTTGGTCCTCTTACTAGCATTACTTTCAAGGTGCAAATGGATTTTTTCAATGCACCTTCTGAAAAAAACTCGAGCTGTTTAGCGAAAAATACTGTTACGCTATCTGCCAAGGATGCTTAAATGAGGATAGATTGGTGCACGCGATGGTGATCTGGACTCCGTGGCGGAAGAGGTCAGTTTTGTGCCAGGAAAGATCTATAAGGTGGTACTCGTGCTGGATTACAACGTCTCGCGTTTCAGGTGGAAGGCGGGGCCGAAGTCGGTAGGTGGCCACCCCACGAATGAGAGGCAGTAATCAGACTTTCTGAGCCAGGGACTTTCTAATGAAATTCGCAGAGCACCACTTGAATGAGATAGCCATGCCCTCTACCTTAAACGGAATACGCGATGCCGTATTAGAATATAAGAGTGCCCAACTAACTCACTCTTTCAACCGATGCCGAATGGATCTCGCAAGTGCAGTTGGCGGAAACAATTTCAAGGTGGGTCTATGCGTGGTGGAAGAATGTGAGTACTGTCATGGTTGACCTGAACTTATTTGTTCACCAGATCAAGGGTTTAAGACGCTGAGTGCCCACGAAAGAGTGTTGGTAATTGCTTCACTATCTTTCAAAAACTCTCAATCCCGAGTAAAAAAATGTTTGTTGACTTCAACATACCATCTCAAATACTGGTGTCAACTGATGATACCGTAGCGAATATTGTGTTGGGTGAATCAGGGAATACTTGGTCAAGCAATGAGCCCACGCCGACAGACGATGGGGGCTTTGCCCCCCAAAAGAGTGAAACTACCAAAGAATCCAAGAAATATAAAAGGAAACTTTCGAACTGGGAGCGGCGAGACAATCTCCTGAAATTTGCGGAAACAATCGATAGGTGTGGAATGATGGTCCCACCGACATTTTCCGCTTCCATTTCCACATCCTCGGATTGCGAGGACGGGAGGGGAATGACGAAGACTCGGTCGTTGCCCGATATCGGGTCATGGTTGCGCTCTAAAAGGCTTCATAAATACGGTCATTGCTTCCAAGGCGTCTCCTGGGACGAAATGTTCCAGTTCACTGAGAGCGACCTCGCTGAGAGGGGCGTGTACACAGTGGGAGCGAGGGGAAGATTGATTAAAGGTATCAACAACTTGAAAGAGTTCCTGTGATACACAGTGCCATAGTAACAATGTGATTCGAGTCCACCTTACATTGGAAGTCCAACTTCTGCGGTCTTCGAGCGATCCCAGAGGATGATATATCGCCGTAGCCGACTCGGTCCGGGAGGAAGAGTCTTGCACAGGTAAGGAAAGATGCGCAGAAGGGTCTTCTCTCTCATCTAGGGTGCCTCTCTCACTTAGTCACCGCTACTTTTGTGGTTTTTGGCTGGAAAGTGACCGCAAAACAGACGCTCAGAAGTACAATTTTTTCGCGACGCGTCTCGCGTACGCACGGACATTACCATGAGTTTTTTTGGCAGAGAACAAACCGTTGTACAAAAGTAGCGGTGACTAAGTGGGAGGCACCATATCTGCGTGATCTCTAGTATTAGTAAGGTCGGACTAAGTACACGCTCACCCCGTGTTAGGTAAGCTTCACACTCACTGCACCAATAATCTCCAATTTCCCAAACTGTTTGCTCGCTGCCGAAATAAGCAATAGAGAGGTTGCGCATAAGCCGCATGAGCCGCATGCGGCTTTTGGCCATTGCGCAGAGCCGCACACTTTTCTTGCTTTCTCTTGCTTCTGTTCATGCTCAATACCATCCATTGTCCCTCTAAGCTTTGTATTTCACTCCGAAAGTATTATGCGTGGGATGTGCAAGCGTGGGAAGCTGTATTTCTGACGCATCATTCCAACATCACTTGAACTCCACTTGCTTTTCTCACACTCTCGAGTCCAGCACGCGGCAGGGGTAATGCCTAGAAAGCTCCCTCACCTCCCAGCACCCGTCCACCCTCTCAGGTAGTGTGTGTCGAAATGTCGAATTGGTCCAACTAGGTCACGGGTCACGCCTGGTGTCGATTTGAACGTAATTATACGGTACCAGGCCTTTGTGCCTT